>JAKWIY010003059.1:26182000-26210866 GCA_027704805.1 Solanum corneliomulleri
TGAAACGTTTCTAAATACTTATGGTATTTATAATTTTATTTGTTGATTTTAAGGTTAAACCTTCAATTAAATGATGTTAAAGATATTCATCAAATTTTGACTTAAGAAATGGGTTAAATGAGCATAAATTGGTAGTGTTCGAATTTTGATTCTTATTATTGTTATTGTTGTTTAGATACTGCCCAAAGTATTTACTTTGATTAAATATTGTGAAAAATATTATAGGTAATGAAAGCTTGGGATAAAGGGTAAGATGGTTATGTAGTTTAGTTTCCATTTCGAAATGTTGTTGGGTGGTATGATCCAGTTTCTTGGTGGCGGTGTTTACTTATATTATATGAATGTGAATTTACTTGTTTATTTTTAATCAGGCCATTAATTATTTTTATGTTTAGTAACATGATGATAAGGTTATTCTTGTTAAATGTGTCTTAGAAGGCTATTATGTTAAGTAGGGTAGAGAATAAGTCTAAATGAAGTTAATATTGTTAATTGTTTAATGAAGCTTGTATGAGGACTAAGCTAAGGATTATGTCTAAAGGACTTATATGATTATGTGAAGAGTTTAAAGTGTGTGATGTTATGAATGAATGTCTAAGCATGTATAGAAGTTAAATGTAAATAAAGTGAAGCTTATGTTCAAGGTGTGATCACATGTGCACACAAACACACTTGAATGAATGAATGAAGCTAAGTTAAGTCCTAAAAGGATGTTTTTAGGTGACCACTCTTCGTGTGTTGAGATGCAGCGTTTGGTAGAAACCCCACTACATCCCATGAGCTTTATAAAAAAGGTTGGAGGATGAATGCCCTTCGTGAGTTAACATGTGGTGTTCACTAGTTATCCTTAACCTATAGTTTATGATGTTAAGAATACGTGGGAAGTTATGCCTAGATCCAGAAGGATAAGAAGAAGAGGTCGTTACACTTTGTGAGTTGAGATGTTGTATTCCAATATACCTCTTCAGATGACTACTTCTCGTTAGTAGAAAATGAGTTATATAGTAGCAATCTCCTTATCCCTTAACTCTATGCCAGCCTAGATGTAGCTATTGGTAAAGCCATGTAAAAACTAAGAGAATGACATCATTCTAGGCAAGTGAGGATCCCTCATCCGATAGGGGGTTAATGTAGGGATTCCATGTCTAGCTCTCATGGTCTATGTCATTTAAGTTAACTCCCACAAAATAAACAAATGTGGTAAGTGTTCTAGAGGATTGTCCTACTAAGAATATGTAGTGGAAAAGGACGCTATTTACCCATTTAACTGGGTAGGCAATCCTAAAGGGGTATCTTGGTGAGACTTATTTGAATTGAATTAAACAAGTCTTCTAAAAGAATGTACTTCATAAGGTAAGTGGTGGTATGGGACACTTATTATCCATTTCACTGAGTAGGATCTTTAAAAAGGGAAGACTTCGTGCCAAATCTTCTAAGAGAATGTGCTTATTAGGATAGGTGGTGGTATGGCACGACATCTACACATTGCACTAAGTAGGCATTCCGAAAGAAAAGACTTTTGTGGTTTATTGGTGTCCTTCTAATGTCTTATCATTGAGTGAGGAGCTTGTTCTCCAGAGGTGAGTATGCAGAAATGGGTAGGCTTGAGGATTGCTTTGGTGTGTATTTACTGATGCATATGCATACTTTCTTCATGTTGTACCTTAGTGAGTCTTAGGATAATCCCGAAGTAGGGAAACTCCTACATAAATAGGATCACTTTCTCTTCTCTTGGCCTTTGAAGTTCAGTCATTTAGAATAGGATAATTCCTTGTATATGTTTTAAATTATTAACTTTGAAGGTTCAAATAGTTCCCTATAAGGGTCATTTAATTTCAAAGTAAAGTTTTGAATGTTTACTGTAATTGTCTCTTTTGTTTAAATTTACGGATATTTTTCTCTAAATGCTAAATGATCATGCTTATGGTGTTTTTGTTCTATATTCATGAATGTTTTACTTTTTTTTCTTGAAAATGTCCCTTTTTACATTGTAACGACCTGTTTAGTCATTTTGAGCAGCAGATTTTATTTCTGGAAAAACTGGCTGAGACGACGGATCCCACGACAGACCGTCATGGGCACGACGGACCGTCGAGGGGGTCTCATTCCAAAACACTTAGAATTCTGAAATTTGAGTACTGAAATCGACTCTCTGAACTTCGTAGCGGAAAGGCAGGACGGACCGTCGTGGGCACGACGGACCGTCACACATCTTCCACAGAAATTAAATCCCTGAACTTCGTGACGACATGGCAGGATGGACCGTCGTGGGCACGACGGACCGTCACAGACTCTTCAAGGAAATTGAGTCTCTGAACTTTGTGATGGACCTGCATGACGGACCGTGCCATGACAGACCGTCATAGATTGCGTAATCCCAGGGTGGTTCAGATATCTGTTTAAGTTTTAAAGGGGAGTTTTGGACTATTCCTCTTTTCTTTTAATTTAGTTAGTGGTTAATATTAATAGTTTAATTACTTTGGGGTTAAAAGAGATAACCTTGAGTTAATTAGTGGGTTAATATCCTCATCTTTTATACATAATTATATGCTAATTAGGGTAAAAGAAAAGAGGGTTTGAATAAGAAAAATATAAAGAACAAAGAGAGGGAGAAGAACGATCGAGAGAGAGGAGAAACGAAGAGGATAGCAAAGCTTGGGGAATTTGCTTGCTTGATCACGAATCTTCGGTGGAGGTAGGTTATCGTTTTTATGCTATTCGTAGTAGACTCTTAATAGCGAATGGTATGTGTTGGGTAGTATTATAAAACCTTCTATATGCTTGATTGTGTGCTTACATAATGTGATTATATAATTGTGATAAATAAGCATGATGAGGCTATTGAATCTTGAACCCAAAATTTAGTTTGTTAATGAGGATGCCTTGGTATAAAAGAAAGCTTGATGAACTAAAGTATTGAGATTGATGATACCTTGGTATAAAAGAAGGCTTGATGAACTAACGTAATGAGATTGATGATGCCTTGGTATAAAAGAAGGCTTGATGAACTAACATAATGAGATTGATGATGCCTTGGTATAAAAGAAGGATTGATGAATTGATAGAATTAGATTAGTGGAGCGGGTGTCACGAACCGACACGTAGAATTAGGGGATCGGGTGTCATGAACCGACACGTAGAATTAGGGGATCGGGTGTCACGAACCGACATGTAGAATTAGGGGATCAGAGTGTCACGTTCTGACACATAGTATTAGGGGATCGGGTGTCAGGAACCGACACGTAGAATTAGGGGATCGGAGTGTCACATTCCGACATATAGTATTAGGGGATCAGGTCTCACGAACCGGCACGTAGAATTAGGGGATCGGGTGTCACGAATCGACACGTAGAATTAGAGGATCGTAGTGTCATGTTCCGACACATAGTAGTAGGGGAGCGGAGTGTCACGTACCGACACGAGAGGAACAAAGATAATGAATCTTGAAAGATGTTAATATACTCAATTTAATGAACCTAATTCCGAAATGAGTATTGCATTGAGGCTTGAGTCCTCATGGGTGTACTTGGCGTTATTTACTAGTGATTATAGTACTTGATGTTGCTACAGATTGAGTATTGTAGTTGATTTTATGATGTTATCTGATATATACTGTTTTCTATTTTGAGTTGGCCGATGATACCTACTCAGTACTTATGTTTTGTACTGACCCATACTTGTATGTTTCTTTCTTTGTTATATGTGGAGTGCAGCAAACGCACCGTCGTCTTCAACTCAACCGCAACTCTAGCCAGTCTTCATTACACCGGATTTCAGGGTGAGCTAATGCTTCTAGCTTGGACTGGATCTTCTTCTTCATGTCTCGATGCCTTGAAGCTCCGGCATGGACTATCTTTTATTTATTTTAGCTTCTTAGATACTTTTAGATTAGTAATTTGAGGATAGATGTTCTTGTGATGATGACTTCCAGATTTTGGGGAATAATAGATGTTGAGCTTTTAGAAGTTAATTAATTGATTTTCATTAATGAGTTTAAGTCTTCCGCATTGTATTTTGTTCAATACGTTAGGGTTAGATTGGTTTGTTCGCTCACATAGTAGGATAAGTGTGGGTGCCATTCACGGCTTGGTTTTGGGTCGTGACAAACTTGGTATCAGAGCATTAGGTTCGTTTGTCTCATCACACAAGAACGAGTCTAGTAGAGTCTTAAGGAACGGTAGGGGGACGCCTTTACTTTTCTTTGAGAGGCTACAAGACTTTAGGAAAATTCCATTCTTTCTTTCTTTCTTTCGTGCTATTACTTGGATCCAATTGGTATCTAGGTGATACAAATTGGTATGACCATCTTCACTCTATTTCGCAAATGGTTAGAACTAGAGCAACCACCGCGCCAACACCGACAAACGCCCGCAACACAAGCGTCTGAGCCAGCCACTAGGGCTGTAACTCGAAGAGGAGTAGTGGCAAGAGGCCGTGGAAGAGGTCGCGGGAGGACGTCTTCTAGAGGAAAAGGACAAGCACCTAGCCCATCTGGTACTAGGGCGGTGACTCCTCCACCAACTGAGGAAGTGGCAAGAGAGGGTGAGAAAGGGGAGAATGAACAAGTGCAGAATGAGGAATTGCCACCCCAACCTACCCCAGAGATGATTAATCAGGTTCTTGCTTATCTTAGCGGGTTATCTGATCAAGGACAGACACCTCCAGTGTTTTCTGCACCAGCACCTCAGGTTCCGGAAGTACGACAGGCCGCTGCTGAGGCTCCCAGCATGGATGCCTCATTGGAAATAGGCACGTTTCCTCGTCTGACTACAGGGCCTATAATGACAAATGATCAGCATGAACTTTTCAGTAAGTTCTTGAAATTGAAACCTCCAGTCTTCAAGGGTGCTCAATCTGAGGATGCCTACGGTTTTCTGGTTTACTTTCATGCGTTACTACATAAAATGAGCATAGTGGAACGGTTTGGCGTTGAGTTTGTAACCTATCAATTTCAGGGAAATGCCAAAATGTGGTGGCGGTCACATGTTGAGTGTCAACCCGCACAGGCACCCCCTATGACTTGGGCGTCATTCTCTAGCTTGTTTATGGAGAAGTATATCCCCCGTACTTTGAGGGATAGGAGGAGAGATGAGTTCTTGAGCCTAGAGCAAGGTAGGATGTCGGTTACTGCATATGAGGCTAAGTTTCGTGCATTATCCAAGTATGCCACCCAACTTTGTTTCAGTCCACAAGAGCGGATTCGCCATTTTGTGAAAGGGTATATAGGTCTTGTCAGGTGACTTTTGTGGGGAGCAACACTTATGTAGACTTGGTTATCCTAGAAATGGTTGACTTCGATGTGATTCTGGGTATGACTTGGCTTTCTCCAAATTTTGCAATCTTGGATTGTAATGCTAAAACTGTGACGTTACCCAAGCCTGGGACAGACCCGTTAGTGTGGGAGGGCGACTACACTTACACTCCGGTTCGTATCATCTCCTTTCTTCGCTCTAAGAGAATGGTTAGTAAGGGGTTTTTAGCTTTCTTGGCACATCTCAGGGATGACACTACCCAAGTACCTTCAATTGAGTCGGTTTCGATAGTCCGTGAGTTTCTGGACGTGTTCCCTGCAGATCTTCCTGGTATGCCACCAGATAGGGATATTGATTTTTGCATTGATCTGGAACCAGGTACTCGCCCCATTTCTATACCCCCTTATAGAATGGCTCCCGCGGAGTTAAGAGAGTTAAATGCCCAACTTCAAGAGTTGTTGAGCAAAGTCTTCATTAGACCAGTGCATCTCCTTGGGTGCTCCGTGTTATTTTGAAGAATAAGGATGGGAATTTTCGGATGTGCATAGACTACCGGCAGTTGAACAAGGTAACTATTAAGAACAAGTATCCCATTCCTCACATTGATGACTGTGTTCGATCAGTTACAAGGTTGCTTGTGTCTTCTATAAATTGACTTGAGATCCGGTTATCATCAATTGAAAATACAGGCAACGGATGGGCCAAAGACTGCTTTTCGAACCAGGTATGGGCATTACGGATTTGTAGTGATGTTTTTTGGTCTTACGAATGCCCCTGCTGCTTTCATGAGCTTGATGAATGGGATTTTTATGCCATATCTGGATCTCTTTGTGATCGTATTTATTGATGATATACTGATATACTCCAAGAGTAAGAAGGAACATGAGGAGAATTTAAGAATTGTGTTGGAAGTATTAAGGGAGAAAAGGCTTTATGCCAAATTCTCCAAGTGTGAGTTTTGGCTAGATTCAGTGTCCTTCTTGGGGCACGTGGTTTCTAAGGATGGAGTGATGGTGGATCCTTCTAAGATTGAGACAGTGAAGAATTGGGTAAGACTTACTAATGTGTCAGAAATAAGGAGCTTTGTTGGTTTAGCTAGCTACTTTAGTGGATTTGTCAAGGGATTCTCTTCTATTGCTTCCCAATTGACGAACTTGACTAAGCGGAATGTTCCATTTGTATGGTCGGATGAATGTGAGGAAAGCTTTCAGAAACTCAAGACCTTGCTGACTACTGCACCTATCCTTACCTTGCCAGTAGAGGGTAAGAACTTCATTGTTTATTGCAATGCATCTTATTCTTGTTTGGGTGCAGTGCTAATGTAAGAGAAGAATGTAATTGCTTATGCTTCTAGGCAATTAAAGGTGCACGAACGCAATTACCCGACCCATGATTATGAGTTGGCCGCGGTAGTATTTGCATTAAAGCAATGGAGACACTATTTATATGGGGTTAAGTGTGAAGTCTCTACGGATCATCGTAGCCTACAGTATGTCTTTACTCAGAGAGATTTCAATTTGAGACAGAGGAGATGGATAGAACTACAAAAGGACTATGATGTTACCATCTTGTATCACCCAGGAAAGGCTAATGTTGTGGCAGACGCCTTAAGTAGAAAAGCAGGGATCATGGGTAGTTTAGCCCACTTACAAGTTTCTAGACGCCCGTTAGCTAGAGAAATCCAAAACTTGGCTAATGACTTTATGAGGCTAGAAGTAAATAAGAAGGGAGGATTTTTGGCTTGTGTGGAGGCGAGATCTTCTTACCTTGACAAGATCAAGGGAAAACAATTTGATGATGAGAAACTAAGTCGAATTCGGGATATGGTGTTGCGAGGAGAGGCTAAAGAAGCAATAATTGATGAGGAAGGTGTTTTGAGGATTAAGGGAAGGTTATGTGTGCCCCGTGTAGATGATTTGATCCACACTATTCTTACAGAGGCTCATATTTCCGGATATTCTATAAATCCTGGTGCAACCAAGATGTACCGTGACCTAAAGCAACACTTTTGGTGGAGTAGAATGAAGCGCGACATTGTTGATTTTGTTGCCAAATGTCCAAATTGTCAACAAGTAAATTATGAACACCAGAGGCCCGGAGGAACACTTTAGAGAATGCCCATTCCTGAATGGAAGTGGGAGAGAATTGCAATGGACTTCGTGGTTGGTCTTCCAAAGACATTGGGAAAGTTCGATTCTATTTGGGTAATTGTGGACAGATTAACTAAATCGGCTCACTTCATTCCGGTCAAGGTGACTTACAATGCAGAGAAGTTAGCCATAATCTATATCTCTGAAATTGTTCGACTGCATGGAGTTGCACTCTCCATTATATCAGATAGAGGTATGCAGTTTACTTCTATGTTTTGGAGAACATTGCATGCGGAATTAGGTACTAGGTTGGACCTTAGTACTGCATTTCACCCTCAGACCGATGGTCAGTCTGAGCGAACGATTCAGATATTGGAAAATATGCTTCGTGCATGTGTGATAGAATTTGGTGGTCATTGGGATAACTTCATACCCTTAGCGGAGTTTTCATACAATAATAGCTATCACTCAAGAATTGATATGGCTCCATTCGAAGCATTGTATGGGAGGAGATGTAGGTCACACATTGGTTGGTTTGATGCATTTGAGGTTAGACCTTGGGGTACTGACCTTTTGAGGGATTCATTAGAGAAGGTGAAGTCGATTCAACAAAAGCTTTTAGCGGCTCAAAGTAGGCAAAAGAATATGCAGATCGAAAGGTTAGAGACTTGGAGTTTATGGAGGGTGAGCAAGTCTTGCTGAAGGTTTCACCCATGAAAGGGGTGATGTGGTTTGGTAAAAGAGGTAAGATAAGCCCAAGGTATATTAGACCATTTAAAGTACTTAAGCGAGTAGGAGAGGTGGCTTATGAATTAGCCTTGCCTCCAGGACTGTCAGGAGTGCATCCGGTATTTCATGTGTCTATGTTGAAGAGATACCAAGGGGATGGAAACTACATCATTCGTTCGGATTCGGTTCTACTTGATGAGAATTTGTCTTATGAGGAGGAGCCTGTTGCCATTCTAGATAGAGAAATTCGCAAGTTGAGATCAAGAGAGATTGAAATCCATCAAAGTTCAATGGAAGAATCGATCAGTTGAAGAGGCCACTTGGGAGAAGGAGGCTGATATGCAAGAAAGATACCCACACCTGTTTACAGATTCAGGTACTCCTTTTTGCCCTTGTTTTTCTTATTGTGATCGTTCGAGGACGAACGATGGGTAAATTGGTGTCTATTATAACGACGTGTTTAGTCATTTTGAGCAGCATATTTTATTTCTGGAAAAACTGGCTGAGACGATGGATCCCACGACTGACCGTCATGGGCACGACGGACCGTCGAGGGGGTCTCGTTCCAAAACACTTAGAATTCTACAATTTGGGTACTGAAATCGACTCTCTGAACTTCGTAACGGAATAGCAGGACGGACCGTCGTGGGCATGACGGACCGTCACACATCTTCCACAGAAATTAAGTCTCTGAACTTCGTGACGACATGGCAGGACGGACCGTCGTGGGAACGACGGACCATCACAGACTCTTCAAGGAAATTGAGTCTCTGAACTTTGTGACGGACCGTCACAGCCATGACGGACCGTTACAGGTTGCGTAATCCCAGGCTGGGTCGGATTTCTGTTTAAGTTTTAAAGGGGCGTTTTGGACTATTCCTGCTTTAATTATAAAGTTAGTGGGTAATTTTAATAGTTTAATTACTTGGGGGTTAAAAGAGATAACCTTGAGTTAATTAGTGGGTTAATTCCTCATCTTTTATACTTAATTATATGCTAATTAGGGTAAAAGAAAAGAGGGTTTGAATAAGAAAAATAGAAAGAACAAAGGGAGGGAGAAGAACGATCGAGAGAGAGGAGAAACGAAGAGGATAGCAAAGCTTGGGGAATTTGCTTGCTTGATCATGAATCTTTGGTGGAGGTAGGTTATGGTTTTTATGCTATTCCTAGTAGAATCTTAATAGCGAATGATATGTGTTGGGTAGTATTATAAAACCTTCTATATGCTTGATTGTGTACTTACATTATGTGATTATATAATTGTGATAAATAAGCATGATGAGGCTATTGAATCTTGAACCCTAATTTTACTTAGTTAATGATGATGCCTTGGTATGAAAGAAGGCTTGATGAACTAAAGTAATGAGATTGATGATGCCTTGGTATAAAAGAAGGCTTGATGAACTAACGTAATGAGATTAATGATGTCTTGGTATAAAAGAAGGCTTGATGAACTAACATAATGAGATTTATGATGCCTTGGTATAAAAGAAGGATTGATGAATTGATAGAATGAGATTAGTGGAGCGGGTGTCACGAACCGACACGTAGAATTAAGGGATCGGGTGTCACAAACCGACACGTAGAATTAGGGGATCGGAGTGTCACGTTCCGACACATAGTATTAGGGGATCGGGTGTCACGAACCGACACGTAGAATTAGGGGATCGGTGTGTCACGTTCCGACACATAGTATTAGGGATCGGGTGTCACGAACTGACACGTAGAATTAGGGGATCGGGTGTCACGAACCGACACGTAGAATTAGGGGATCGGAGTGTCACGTTCCGACACATAGTAGTAGGGGAGCGGAGTGTCACGTACCGACACGAGAGGAATAATGATAATGAATCTTGAAAGATGTTAATATACTCAATTTAATGAACCTAATTCCCAAATGAGTATGGTATTGAGGCTTGAGTCCTCATGGGTGTACTTGGCGTTATTTACTAGTGATTATACTACTTGATGTTGCTACAGATTGAGTATTGTAGTTGATTTTATGATGTTATCTGATATATACTGTTTTCTATTTTGAGTTGGCCGATGATACGTACTCAGTACTTGTGTTTTGTACTGACCCCTACTTGTATGTTTCTTTCATTGTTATATATGAAGTGCAGCAAACGCACCGTCGTCTTCAACTCAACAACAACTCTAGCCAGTCTTCATTTCACCGGATTTCAGGGTGAGCTAATGCTTCTAGCTTGGACTGGATCTTTTTCTTCATGTCTCGATGCCTTGAAGTTCCGGCATGGACTAGCTTTTATTATTTTAGCTTCTTAGATACTTTTAGATTAGTAATTTGAGGATATATGTTCTTGTGATGATGACTTCCAGATTTTGGGGAATAATAGATGTTGAGTTTTTAGAAGTTATTGAATTGATTTTAATTAATGAGTTTAATTCTTCCGCATTTTATTTTGTTCAATACGTTTGGGTTTAGATTGGTTGGTTCGCTCACATAGTAGGATAAGTGTGGTTTCCATTCGCGGCGCGGTTTTGGGTCGTGACATGCATGTTTTTGCATGTCATACTTAGTACACTATTTTGTACTAATACTATACTTTTCTATACTAACTAAGTATAGGTTTTGGAAGCAAGCTTGAAGTCTAGAAGGAAAAGCTTGGGAAAGTTCCTCACAAGACAAAGTGTGTCCTCATAAATTCGAGGTCATAATTCATATCTTCTAAAGTTCTTTATGTTAAGACTTCTTATGTATCTCTTTCAAATGTAAAGGTTCGTATCCCTAAGTTTACTAATTCGTGTCTTTAGTTGTCTTTTTACGATGAGATTTTCTATGTATTTATAAAGAATTCCTTTTTATGTTAATTGTCTTGAAAAGTTTTAATTCCGCACTACTTTTCATGCCTTATGTGATGAGCGATAGTTAAAGGGCATCTAAAAGACCCCAAAGGGTCAAGTACGCCCGGTCCGGAAACGAGGGTTGTAGCTAACTTCTAGGGGGTACTTTAGGGTCTTGACAATTATTTCCTTGTCATGACTTATGAAATGTGTATGTTACTTATGCATGACATGTTACTTATGCATGAGTATTTTTAAATGATGAAAAAGAGGAATGATAATTTCACTTTTTGTTGGCTTAGTGTGGTACTTAATGTAGATGGTGGTATGGTATGCTATTCATACATTGCACAAAGTATAACTTGATGGTACTTTAGGGAAAGGCTTTAATGTGATGAAATGACTTTAATGGTGGTTATGTTTTATTTTATGCATCTTATACTCATGTTCATGAAGTTTTCTAAAAGTCGACAGATGCATTGATTTTAACCAAAATTTCATTTTTAAGCATCGTTTGTGCATGACTTTCATAATTATTACAATTAATGTGCTAACCTCTGTTTCTTCTAATTTTAGTACAAAGTGTATATTCAGGAAAGTGAGTAGAGTTCTTCCTATTTAATCATGGATTGAATTCTTTTAAGATTAGTTGTATTCTCTCATATATTCAAGGACAAGTATTTTGATTTTTCATGTCCTTTATATTAATAGAAACTTTTGAGACTTTTTCTAGGAGTTTCAATTGTAAAAGTTTGTGACCCTACATTTGTGCCAATGACTTGTTTAGAGAAACCATGTGAGATTAGTAGACTTCCTCTATATTTTTAAATAAGTTTTGATTTTATTGATTCAAAGAAAAGATCTAATTTCGCACTAATACCATTATCTTATTAGATGAATGCTATGAGGCTTGTATCATACTTTTCAAAGCCTTGCATACTGTGTCACATATGTAGTTTAGGCTCGGTGTAACACTCTGAAAGACCATGACCTAATATAGAGCCTCACATGATTAAACAAACCTTAAAACGCTGTTGGTAAGCCTAAAATTGTGTTTTTAAACCTTTTAGGATTTTTTTGGGACATAGTGTCATGAAACGTTATGACGTCCAGAAACTAGCGGAAAATAAACTAGTCGACGTCTATATGTTTTGTGAAGGGTTGGGAGTGTAATATGAAAAATAGAACTTGTAAAAATACTTTAAATATGTAAAATATAGTATAAAGGGTCCAAACATTCAGTAACAACTCCCTAAGACTCCCAGAGGGTCCTTGAGGAGGAACCGAACATTGGCGAGCAAGGTGATAAAGCAGCTTGTGGAAGCCAAGATGCAGAACCATCCGCACATCGCGAAGCCAACACAAGGATGGAAAAAAGTTTCTCGTGACGCGGGGACTCCACGAGGTCCACTTCCTCTACCCGGATTCTTGAAAAAAGATATGAAATTTCCCCCCGATGCGCAACCACTTCCAAGATTCGTTCCTATCGTTTTTAAGTCGATTTGAATTCAAAAAAACACCCATTTAATTAGGGGTATTTTGAATAATTTAAGGGATGTATACATATTGGTTTTAGGTCAGTATTAAGTCAATTTCATTCACTAACATCAAATCCCCAAACCAAACCCAATAGCTCTCACCTCTCTCTACTTTCTCTCTCTATTCATCCTCCATTGAAGGATCAAGGAAACTTGGAGAAGAAGACCAAGTTCTCAACTTTTATGTCAAATTTTTTGGATTAAGCTTCATTAATGTATCATTTCTTCATTCTTGAATTCCTTTCCTCAAGATATCTTTTCAAAGTGGATTTCTAAAAAACTTAATTCTTAGGGTTTTTCTCTATGAATGTGTTTTCTTCTAAACTCTAAATTGATGATTGATTATGTTCAATTGTGATTTTCTACGACTAGTTAAGAATATATTGTTTAGTTATTGATGTTTATTAAATGTAATTTTGTTTGATTCAAGTCCTTTCCCAACTCCCCCATATTATGGATCTTTCTTATAAATTGATGGGAATTGATGGATGTATTGGTTGTACCACTTGCCTTACCTATATAAATTCGTTTATGGTCTGCCTAGGGTAATGCATAGTTGGGATTGTATCTATCGCTTGAACAATTAATGATTAACTCTTTTTTCCCTAACCCTAGATTATGACTTGAAGTTAATTGGGATATGGATGATGTAATTTACCTAGTTATTGTATTAATTACAATTGAATGATGTCACTACACCTATTATTGGATGAAATTGATTTTTTGATGGTAAGATTATGATGATGGATTTTGAAAAAGATTGGGTAAGTCTTTGTTATCCTAACTCTTTACTTCAATTATGATGGCTTTTACTTGGTGATGAAGTCGGATTGAAGTGTGTCTTGTGATTTGATTAACTAGGCTTGGTATGATGATGAAATTGAGATGTTTTGACTATATGATTTCGAGATTATGATTAAGATTATATGATATAAGGTTGGTTATGAAGTACCTATCTGCCTTATTAAATTATGGTGATGTAATGTGCTAAACTTAAATGTGAAGGGTTGTATTAAAAGGTGTTATAATTCAATTACTATTGAGCTAATGAATATGAACACATAAGGAGCTATTCATCTATAACCTAATATGAGCTATGATTGTTAAAGAAAGATATTTCAAAAGGAACTCCCGCTTTGCACCGAGTAAACTAGTAGTGAGGAGTGCCCCTTCCCACATAGGGAAGGTACGTTCACTATTTTAATCATGAGATTGAAGACTCTAATGCATGTAGAATAAACTGGGTCCAAAACACATCTCCTAGTTCTATAGCTATATTACCCCAATAGGAATACTAGCTTGTGGATTCACCTATATGCTATGTTTAGGTAATGGTACTACTTTGACAAGTAGTGCACATTCTTTCGGGGTAAGGTTTCACGACCCAAAATTCCACATTAGCTGCTCATGTGGTCTATGTATGTTAAGGCAAGTTGTTAATAAAAGTAATATGGAGTGATAAAGTGAACCCTAACTAGGAGGACTTAAGGGGATTTATTAAGTCTATGTAGGGGTATGTGACCACCTATACATTGCACTAATTGGCTTTGATTTAATCCTACGAAGTGATTCTTATATTTTTATGCTCTTATGAGATACATGTTATGCTTATGTTGATTTTTCATGGTAATGTTCTATATTGCTAACTATGAGGATGAATACTTATAGTTTTTTGACATGTGAAGATAGACATTATTCATGATCCTTTAGTTAGTTTGCTTGGTTTGAGTAGGTTAAGGGGATTCACTTGACCGTTTCACTAGTAGACTTGGTGAAGGTTATGGGTAAGGGGTTTACTTATGTTGTACTGTTATGGACTCTTGAACATGCTTTGTTGTTATGACTTGACGTTATAGTTGTATTGGATTTGAATTCTATTATACTATATCCATGATCTTTTGGCTTAACTTGAGAATGTTGGTCTTGTGTTGAATATGCTTGTATCATAAGAAATATATCATTTTTGTCTTATATGTGTTCTTGTGTTGTCCATAAGGCTTTTCAAAGTAATGTGGCATGGTTTATTGTCCCATTTTAGTATGATTTATATGTCGTATGTGAATAAGTTCCAATACTTAGTACAAGTGATGTGCTAACCCCAATTTCTCCCTTTTCCCCAACATTTTATGTTCGGGTGGTTGAAGTGTTCGTCAAGAATTTGTAAGGAAGGCTTGGATCATTACTCCAAGTATGGGTATCTCCTCACGTTTCGAGGATGATTCCTTTTCTCACTCTAGCTATGTTACATTTTTATAGTCTAAAGACAATCATTTCACTCTTTTTATTTCGAGATATTGTTGTATATCACAAGTGGCATTCATACATTTGTGTAGTGCTATGCCTATATTGTTCTATTCCATTTTGATTGTTTAATAGACATCCCTATTAAGATTATATTGTGTATGTTATATAGATGTGAATAAAAGTAGGAGAATATGTAATCTTCTTATACGGGGAGTCTAAGTAAACTCAATATCTATATAAATATATTATAGATATATATACATACATCTCTCTCTCTCTATATATATATATATTAATAATATATATATATATCTATATATATATATATGTATATCTATATATATAATATATATAATATATATATATATTAATATATATTATATATATTATGTGTGTAACCGAGAGGTCTAAGTTAACCTCAAGAAGTAGATGTATACGCAGGTTTTAATATCCGTTCTTTTTAACCTATGAATATAATGATGAATGCGAAGAGGCTACTTTTAGTCCTCTCCGAGGACGACGATGCCGATTACATCTTGGGGGTGCTCCCGGATGTGACAAATTATACTTGGTAGCCGAGCATGAGGTTGAATATCCTTCTAATTGACGTTTCATTAAACAACGTATATGTTGATCCTTATTCATAATTAAGAAGCGCGCCACACTTATGAATAAGAGACTATGAGATGCCTAGGAAACTCTGCTCTTCTTGTACGACTATGACGTGCCTCGAGGGTCTTATTATGTTCTTTGACCTAAACCTTTTATCGTGGTTATATGTATGAATAATCAAAGAGCATCTTCGTGAATGTCCAAGGAAGAGATTGCTAATGTGGGGGCTCATGACAACCCAGTGCCTCCATACAAATAAGTTGCTATAAGTGATCAAGTTGCGGTTGTTCCTTCACTGATGACCGATGGAGAGTTAAGGGAAGTTTTTTTCAATTTGGCTGAATGATTGCTTTTCTTCCACTGATTGTAAAACAAGAATCGTCAAGTTCATTTTCGAAATGAACCCATCTTTGAGTGGAAGGGGGAAAATACTATTCCTAGAGGTCATATAATTTCTTTTCCAAAGGCTTGTAAGATTATCTCTAAAGGTTTCTTATAACACATTGTAAGAGGAAAAGATTTAGACTATGAAAAGCCTCCCATTGAGTTAGTCTCCCATAATGAGGGAATTTACGGAGGTCTTTCGTAATGATCTTCCTGAAATCCCTCCTGAATGCGCAATTGATTTTTTTTTATTGAATTTCTACTAGATACCAACCCCATTTTAATTCATCCTTATCAAATGGTTTTGGCCGAATTGAAAGAGTTGAAGGCTCAAATCAAGGAATTACTACACAAATGCTTTATTAGACCTAGTATTTCTCCTTCTGGTGCCCCATTATTGTTTGTGAAGAAAAAGGATGGGTCTCTTAGAATGTGAATTGATTATCGCAAACTTAATAAAGTCACTATTAAGAAAAAGTATACTCTCTCTTTAATTGATGACTTGTTTGATAAACTCCAAGGTCAAGCTACTTTTCTATGATTGAGTTGAGATTGGGGTATCACTAACATAGGGTGAGAGGTAAAGATACACCAAAAATGACATTTGGAACTAGATATGTTGACTATGAGTTTCTAGTAATGTTCTTTGGTTTCACTAATTCCCCGACGGCTTTTATGGACCTCATTAATAGGGTGTGTAGGAGTTACCTACATTACATGATCATTGTCTTCATTGAGGATATCTTGTTATATTCAAAAAAATGAGGGTGAACACATGAAGCATTTTAGGGTGGTGTTGCAAGTACTTAAGGAAAACCAATTATTTTCCAAGTATAGCAAATCTGAGTTTTTCTTTAGGTCTATTGCATTTCTTGGTCATATAATGTCTAGTGACGGAGTTGAGGTTGATCCATGGAAAACAGAGGCGGTCAAGAATTGGCCTAAACCACATACTCCAAGAGACATTAGAAGCTTTTTGGGTCTAGTGGGATATTATAGGAAGTTTGTGAATTGTTTTGCGTACATTGCTTCTTCCTTCACTTCTTTGTCCCAAAAGAGTGAAATTTTAGTGGTCGGAGGTATGTGAAAGAATCTTCCAAATCTTGAAAGTTAGGATTTCCTCCGCTCAGGTGTTAACCTTACCAGAGGGTACAATGGGTTTCATTGTATATAGTGATGCATCCCGAGTGGGATTACGATTTGTCCTTATGCAATATGGGAAAGTAGAAGCTTATGCTTCTTGACAACTTAAGGTGCATGAGAATAATTATCCAACTCGTGATATTGAGTTAGCACTCGTTGTATTTGCCTTGAAAATATGTAGGCATTATTTGTCTGGTGTTTATGTCGATGTTTGGACCGACCACAAAAGTATGCAATATGTGTTTACTCAAAACGAGTTAAATCTCCGACAAATAAGATGGTTTAAATTGTTTAAAGATTATGACATTAGTGTTCTCTACCACCCAAATAAAGACTATGTGGTTGCGGATGCTCTAAGTCGTATGACCAAGGGTACTGTGTCTCATGTGGAAGAATCCAACAAGGACCTAATGGAACATGTTCATAGTTTCGCTTGTTTGGGTGTTAGATTTGAAAATTCTCCAAAAAGTGGTCTTATGGTCCATCATAACTCCGAATCGTGTTTGATGGTTAAGGTGAAGTCTAAGAAACACCTGGATTAATCATTGATTGGGTTGAAGGAATCTGTTCCAGGTAAGTTGAATGAGTCATTCACCTTGTAGGGGGATAGTGTATTGATGTTTCAAGGAAGGTTGTGCGTGCCCAATTTTGATGACTTAAGGAACTGGATTCTTGAGAAAGATTATGGTTCCTATTATTCCATTCATCCGGGCTCTAAAAAGATGTATCATCACCTTCGATAAGTGTTTTAGTGGCAATGCTTGAAAAGGGACATAGCGAAATTCGTTGCAAAATGTCCGAATTTCCTATAAGTTAAAGCCGAGCACCAAAATCCAAGTGGATTACTTTAAGAAATAAAAAATCCCACTTTGAAATGAAAAGACATTAATATGGACTTCGTGTTATGTTTGCCTCGGACACAAAGACAAATTGACTCTATATGGGTTGTTTTGGATATGTTGACCAAATCCGCTCATTTTATTACCATCAAATCGACTTACTTAAGTGGAGGATTATGAAAGTATCTTCATAGATAATATTTTGTTTATTCATGGTATTCCATTTTTCATCATATTGGATAGGGATGCACCATTAACCTATAGGCTTTGGAGGTCATTCCAAAAAATGTTGGGTACAATGGTGAATTAAGCATCGCTTTCATCCCCAAATGGATATTCAATCGAACAGTACAATCCAAACCCTCTATGATATGCTTAGAGCTTGTATAATTTATTATAAGGGAAATTTGGATAAACATTTGCCTTTGGTTGAGTTCTCTTATAACAATAGTTACCATTCAACTATATCTATTGCTCCTTTTAAGGCCTTGTATGGTATGAGATGTATATCTTTAATTGGATTTTTTGAAGTGGGCGATTCATCACTCTTTTGTCCCAAATTCATTTATAAGTCTTTGGATAAAGTTTATATTGTAAGGAATCAAATAAAAATATCCTATAGACAGAAAAATTCTTCTATCGACCATAGGAGAACGGACATAGATTTAAATATTGTTATAAGGTGTATCTAATAATTTCACCCATGAATGGAGTGGTGAAATTTTGCAAGAAAGGGAAATTGAGTCCTCATTATGTGGATTCCTGTGGAATTTTACAAAGGGTTGGCAAGGTTGCATATGAGTTGAGATTACCTATTGAACTAGCTTCGGTTCATCTGTTGTTCCATGTGTTCATGCTTTAAAAGTGCATCGGTGATTCCGAGTCCATTCTTCCCATTGAGTGTCTAGGTGTAGATGAGAACCTCATCTCTTTGTTGATTTATGTTAGTGGTTCGAATTAATCAAATAATAAATAAATTGTTTTTTTTAATTTATTGAATGACCCTTGAGGTGGGTCAGGGGCTTAGCAACACCCCCAGGCCTTAGCATTTCATAAAATAAAAAATTACAAGAAGGGGGACATAGACCTTACCTTCTATGATTTGGTAGGTATGTAATTGACTTATCTTAAAGATTAATCAATTCAACCTTATACAAAATGATGCACATCTAAAGAAAAATAATACCTAGAGAGGACTCCTCTCTTAATACATTTTCTAAGAAAGCATAAACTAGGGAGACTCTCCCTTTACAAGAGTGATAAAAAAGATAAACCTATTCTATTAACTATAAAGGTCAATGAATAAGTTTGATATACAATTTCTTTTCCAATCCTATGAAAAATTGAAATGATTGTTTAAGGAGGGTGTTTGATTCTCTTTACTTTCCTTCTTCTAAAGTTTTGAATGCCCATCTTCTCCAATATGTAGCTTCCTCTAATTTTTCCTTTTAATTGTCTTTTGGTGTAGAAATGTTGAGAAATTTCGATGTTGTGACTCCATTTGGCTAGCAAATCTGCTATGTTGTTTGCTTCTCTGTATATGTGTTGGCATTGAAAGTGCTGTAATTTCTTGGTTATTTGTTGAATGTGTTATACATGTTGTTGGCATCTCCAAGGAATTTGGATTGTAATGCTAATCCATTTTGACAGCAATTTTGAATCAACCTCCAATACAATGTCTTTGTAACCATGTTGTTCACACCACTCAAGCCCATATACTGCTGCTTTTAGTTCTGCAATATTTTTAGTACCAAAACCAAAAGGTGAAGCAAATGAAAAAATTATACTACCTTGATGATCCCTTAGGATTCCACCACCTCCAATCTTACCAGTTTCTTGTAAGCAACTACCATCTGTATTGAGTTTGTATCTGCCTAGTGTTGGTTTGATCCAGCTTACCATAATGATCTTATATTGTTGTTGACATTGATCTATGAAATTGATCAAATTGCCCCAACTATACTGCCATGGTATGTTAGGATACTCCAATTTGATAATCTGCATTGTATCTTTAAAAACCATCTTGAACTATGTATATGCTAGATTGCTTCCCTCCATATTTGACAGCACACCTATTTTTCCATAAATTCCAACAAATAATGTTAGGTAAAGTATGAATAAGTAATTTGTGTACCTCATTGTTTGTTTGCAGATTCCTCCAATATAATAGCTGGCTTCTCATATTTGTATTAACATGAACTGCTCCAACTGAAGATGCATGCTTTTTCCATATATAATTAGCAAAGTTGCCAGTAAGCAATATATGATTTATATCATCCTTGCCTTTGTTATAACAACAGTAACAATCAACTATATCCCTACCCAAACTCTGCAATGTCTCATTAACAGGTAATTTGCCCTTTAAAGCTCTCCAAATAAAGAAAGATATTTTAAACGGAATGTGTTTATGCCAAATAATATTATAAATAGGATCATGACTTCTTTCTTTCTAATAACCTCCCAAGCTGAAGAAATAGTGAATTTACCAGTTTCATCTGGTAACGATATGGCAGTGTCTTCTTTTCCTTCATTATATTTGAATACAGTCTGAAGAATATTAGGAATCAATAATGGAGGAACATGCTGTCTAATCAAACTCTCATTCCATTACCATCTATCCAAAAATCATCTAATCTACTGTTATTTAAGCTAGAAATATGATCAGAGTGATTGGCTAGAGAGTCATTTTCTAACCAATTATCCCACCAAAAGCTGCAAGTTCCAGAATGAATACCCATTTAATAATAGATTCAACCTTGTGCCTATTTTTAGTTAAATATCTCCAAACAATAGAATCCCCAGAATCATATTTTTTTGCCACAGGATTGGCTCTTTGACAGTATTTGGCTTTTAAGAATTGACTCCACAATGATTTTTTGGTTCTAAATTCCCACCACTGTTTGTATTGAAAAGTTGTACAAACATCTTCCAATTGCCTTACACCAATGCCTCCTTCATTAAAGGGATAAGCAAGATTTTCCCAAGAAGACCAATGATATTTCTTCCTCTCCTTATCAGTACCCCAAAAGAAATCAGCAATAACCTTCTTAATACATTTTAGAGTAGTCTTAGGAGGAGAAATAGCTGCTAGAGTATGAACTGGAATAGATTGCAATACATGTTTAACCAAAGTGGCTTTGCCCCCAAAGTTTAAAATCTTTGCTTGCCATCCCAAGATTCTTTTGATCACTTTTTCTACAACCCCTGAATAATAGATAATTCTTTGCCTTCCTATATATAATGGACACCCCAGATAGTTGATAGGACTCTCCTTCCTATCAAAACCAGTAGCTCTTTCAATATTATCAATAATAACATGATTAGTGTTGGAAGTCACCATAAAGAAACTCTTATCTTTATTCACTTGCTGACCAGATACCCCTTCATACTCTTCAATAGTCTTCATTATCAGTTGAAGAGAAGTACTCTCAGTGGAAGTAAAAATAATTATGTCATCTGCAAAGCTAAGATGATTTATTTGAGGTCCATTGCTTTCCATATGAAATCCTCTATACATTTGGTTTTGGTAAAGAAGATTAAGTTGTCTTGAAAGAACTTCAGCCCCTAAAATAAATAGTGCTGGAGACAAGGGATCTCCTTGCTTTAGTCCTTTCTTAGACTGAAAAATCCATGTCTCTTACCATTGATAACCACAGAATACCAATTATTGCTCATAATCCTCCAAATTCTGTCTATAAACACTTCACTGAAGCCCATTTTCTTAAAACTATACAAATATATGCCCAAGAAACTCTGTCATAAGCTTTAACCATATCAAGCTTGATAACCACATTACTTCCTTCTTTGGGTAATTTCATGCCATGGATAATTTCTTGAGCCAAAATTATATTCTCAGATATGCTCCTACCCTTGACAAAACCAGATTGATTATCTGATACCATAGAAGGTAAAACTGATGATAATCTAGTACTCAGGATTTTTGAAATGATCTTATTAATGAAGTTACTAAGGCTGATAGGTCTATAATCCTTTAATCTGTTAGGATGTTCCACTTTAGGTAGTAAAACTAGAAAGGCATGAGACATATACCTAGGCATAATGTTACCAGTATAAAAAGACTTAAACAGACATAAGATCATCTTTAATAATTTCAAAACACACTTGATAAAATTTGCCTCCAAATCCATCAGGGCCTGGGGAAGAATTAGGGTTCATACTCATAATAATCCTTTTCACTTCATCCTCTGTAGGAATCTTGTCTAACTCATCATTTTGTTCTTGAGTAGTCCTATGATTGATATATTGTAGGATTTCTTCCTGTATCTTATCATTATTAGCAGAAAAAATCCCTTTGTAGTAATCACAAGCTTCTTTGGAAATATTCTCTTCCCCATGAATCCATGCACCACTGTCATCCATAAGCTTATTAATGAACATTCTCTTTCTTTTGCCTCTAATCACAGCATGGAAATATTTAGTGTTTGCATCACCCTCTTTTAACCAATGTAACTGAGTTTTTTGCTGCAATATCTTATATTCCAATTTCAAATACTTGATATAATGAGCATTAACAGCATTCAACTTTTCACTATTTTCTATACTGTTATTCATAATCATATCTTGTTCAGCCTTTTTCACCTCATCCTCATACTGTTTTACTTTTTCAAAAATATCTCCATATTCCTGTTTTGACCATTCTCTTAGAGTTTTTGTTAACCTCTTTAATTTTGCATGAAAAATCCACATAGGATTTCCAACCACTTTCCTTTTCCAGCACTTCTCAACTGTTGCTAAGAATGTATCACTATCAGTCCAATAGTTGAGAAACTTAAAATATCTAATAATATTGGCATGATTATCACTTACTTCCATCAGTAAAGGACAGTGATCAGAGCCTACTGATGGAAGGTGAGTTATACTAGAGTGAGGCATTTTTTCTAGCCACTGATCATTAATCATACCCCTGTCCAACCTTTTCCAAATCCTTGCACCATCCTTTCTATGATTGCACCATGTAAACTTCTGACCATTATAGCCCATATCAACCAAACCACAAGTTTCAATAATGTTAATGAATTCTAGACTCTTAGTGATATTATAGTCTCTACCACCCAATTTCTCATTTGAGGAAGCTATAACATTGAAATCCCCAATAATACACCAAGGATACCTAGTGTCAGACCACTGCAAACATATCCCACAAAGGTTTTCTCAACTGATCTTTACACTTAGCATATACATAGGTCATAAGAAACTTCTCACTGCAATTTTCATGGCTCACCTCACAGGTAATATGTTGTTGATCACACTCCAAAATATCACAGGTTACTTCATTAGACCAAAATAACCAAATTTTGTTATTTGGATTACTATGACCCTGATTCATGAGCAGCTGCATTCTATAAGAATCTACTTGGGACTGGTTAGAAAAAGGTTCCAAAATAGCCACCATAGACAAATTATGTAATTTTCTGAGATTAATCAACCTTTCTAGAGCACCAAAGGTATTAATGCTTCTAGCATTCCAACAAAGCAACTTAATCATTAGTTTCCTCTACTTCTAGCTCTAGTATTAGGCTTACTAGTACTAGGATTTTTAATAGATTTTGACAGTTTCCTTCCCCTAGGTGATAGACCTTGTTTGCCAGTAACTTCAAGTATTTCATCAACATTAGAAGTACTAAGTAAAGGGCCTTTTTGAATTTGATCAGAAGTGGTGATTTCCTCCCCTGGTTCAATGCCATCCCCTAAAGATTGAGTATCAACATCATACTCATCTTCAGAATCAGGCTCCCTATACTCATCAAAATTGTCTCTTTGGTGATCAATAGGGGCTTTACCAGTATTAGAAGGATTTTTATTTTTATTAGAAAAGTTAACTTGTTGATTAGGTAGCTGAATTTTATCAGGGGGTTCCTTATCAACATTACTACAAGAACCCTGTTCAACTATTTTATTTTTCCCTTTATCATTTCTATCATGATGAAAACTAGTATCCACCTGACCACATCCAACCTCACCTCCTTCAGCTACACCAACAGTATCAATATAAAGGGGTGCAGGGGAGGGGAGCATTGAGTCAATACCTGAGTTTTTTCTTGTTTCTTGTTGATAAACTGCATTTTCAGTCCTAGAGCCTTGTACTTCCTGTCTTTTTTGTTTATTCCTGTGATCTCTATGTACCTGAATTCCTTCAACATCTGTTTGACTCTGTTCTTGCCTTTGCTGAGTGTATGCCTCCATTCCATCTCCAGTAGTATTATATTCCTGCACTTCAAGATCAATATATGTATTCTTGGTAGGAATTGAAACCATACCTGTTTGTGGCTGTTGTTGATGAACAACAGTCCTGTCATTGCTAAATCTAACTTGTTGATTACCACTCCTTCTTTTTTGAGTTTGCCATTCTTCTTGGATCACTTGATGTTGATTATCAACCTGATGGTGTCTTTGTTGATTATACTCAGCATCACTTCTACCATTGTCCTTATCTTTATTAATCTGCAATTCTGCATTAACATTTTGAGCAGTATCTTTCCTAGGCTTATTTTTTTTCCATCTCTTTTCTTTTTTTATTATCCTCATCTCTTTGTTTAACCATACAATTCATTTCTTTATGCCCTTGATGCTTGCAGTAATAACAGTAGTCAGGAATACTATCATATTCAATCTTTTGCCACCTCCCATCTGTTATATCTTCCCCTATGTACCCCATCCAAATGTGAGGGGGTCTTTCTTTAGTTAAATCTACCTGCACTTTAACTCTAGCTTGGCTCCCTCTTGTTTTATTAATGGAGGCAGAATCAAGGTATAATACTCTACCTATAGGGGACAGTAAAGTGGTGATAAACTCTTTGTTGTAGCAATGCCAAGGTAGTTCAGGTAAGGAGATCCAAATGGGCACCAAGGGTGTTTCTTCCTCAGGTTTTGAAAGTTGGTGTCCATGCTTGGATTCTCATAACTTGGCCAGCTATAGTCATTCTTTGCTTAGTCCATACCATATTATAATCTAATTCATTATCCAAGTCTATGTACACATGCCTAGAATTAAAATGAGCAATTTTAACACCACCTGACAATTGAGTTTGAAGTATGAAATTCTTCCTAATCAAATCAACTCTTGGCATGGTGTAAATGAATTTCCCAATCAATGTAAATTTACAAGTAGATGCTAAGTCTTTAACCAATTCATCCTTGACATATAACACAGCAGGAAGCCCTTGTTTAGAGGTAATTTCAAGTTCTGTTAATTTTATACTCACACCCTTTTTAGCTTGATTATGTCTAAGTCTATCTGCATATGTTTGAACAATTGTATAGGGAGCAGGCTCAGGTATATGATCCTTCTTATTGAAGTTATTATTAGGATATTGATCATTCTTCTCATTCATCTTCATTGGGACAGGTCGATCGAAATTGCTAGATACTTTAGGAAAATTAATATGATAATCAAGTTCTGCTCTATCAATTTCTTTCATCACACCATCATTCTTAGAATTGAGAATAGGTAAAGAAGTGTTACCTTGACCATTATCAGATCTAATGGCCAATTCAGACGAGTGCATAGCAGGATGACTATTTTTGGCGAGATGAACAGCCTCCCTTGAATCTTGAATTCTTGTAGGTCTTTGGAATTGTTGTGTTATCTCTTTTTCCTTGTTCAAATTAGGAATACTTTGAGGATTTTGTACAGGTCGATGACCTTGTTGTTGTTGCACATCACGATTTCGCTGTTCTTGCTGCGCAATACCAGTTTCTCCTTCATGTCGATGGTCGACATTTTGACCTTCAATTCCAACCCCAATTTGCTGAATATTAGAATCGTGAACTGGAGATATATCCCCAATATCTGAATCTTGTCTACTACCCCCCAATTGACCTGGGGTTTGGATCGATTTCTCCGCTACTTGCGCTGACTGTTGTGATGCGATTTTTTCAATTTCCATCTGTTCCTCTATTCTGCGAATTGCGTCTCCATGACTGCTAATATTGTGCCCTTTACCTAAATTGTGACGAGATGCATCGATTTCTGCCTCTACAGTCGCTTGTAAGGAGGTAGATAACGACTCCTCCGCCACTTCTTGGGATTTTGATTGAACTATAGGATTCCCAGTTCCTAAAGGTGGATCTGGGGGCCTAAATCGCTCGTCCGCTGGATTTCCAGTCATCTTAACCAACAATTATCCAAGAAAGTATCCGAATAGCTAACTTGTGCGATGAACACCTTGAGAAATTCTAGAGAAAATAAATTGAACTTGGTTTGTTTTTAAAAGATGTGCATATTCATGATAAAGGTTTTTGCTAAAAAATTGAGTTTTATGTGAAAAATGCTCTTTTGCTAAATTTTTGACTTATTTGTGTATTTGGTATAATGTAGGCTATATAAATGATACTGAGCATGTTGGTATGTTTTTAACTAAATTTTTCTATAAGTCGCTCTATATTTTATGTTGAGCTGATGTTGTTGTTGAGAAGGAAATACCTCAGGTGGTATTGAACTCTTATATGAAGTAGTTGATATTTTTAGTTACTCTGCATAAATGCCATGTTAATTATGTATGTTGTTTTGTTGGGCTGCTAGCATTTTGTCACGACCCGCACGTAAACCCTAAAAGTTAGGGCAACCCTTAGGTCCAAACAAGGCGTACTTGACCTTTCGAAGGTCTTGTACTAGCCTCTTAGCTATCATTCATTACATTAGACATGAAAAGTAGTGCGGAATTCAAACTTTTCACGATAAATAATTATAATGAAAAACATCTTTTATAAATACTAATGGATAGTCTCATCGTCACAAGACAACTTAAAGACACAACATAAGCATCTTAGGGTCACAACACTTTAACATTGAAAGAAAATACATCATAAGTCTTTTACAAAAACTAGAGAAACAAAGACTATATCCTTGGAATGACAAGGACAAACTTAGTTTTGAGAGAGTCGATTCCCAAGCTTGACGTCCAAAACTTCCACTTGCTTCCAACAAATACTTATATAGTATAGAGAAGTATTGGGTTCGTACAAACATTGTGCTAAGTATGGCATATGCAAAATCATGAAAAAGAGGATATTTTAGTAGGAAAAAACTTTCATGCTTATAAGTAACACCTTCATGAATATAGAAGTAAAACAACATATAACTCATATTTAACACAAAGAATGTGAGTTATACAACTTAACACATAGATACACATTTTAATGAACTCATTACCTGTGAAGTTTCCCTAACCAATGTTATGCTAAGACTCACTAAGGTATGACGTGAAGGGACCGCCCATACAAACCCTCCAATCACACCTAATTGTTCTTCAAGACTACCATCCATAGGCTTACTTTGCACGGATAAAATGTCCACAGTTTATAGCTAGTTAATGAAGAAGAATACTTGCATTTAAGAACATCACATAAGTACCCTTCTCAAGTGGACTTCCAAGTTACACAAAGTGAAATGTGAGAGTAGCATCCCATACTAATACCCCCACATTGTGCTCCTTAAGGATTCCATGATATTAGGTACACCACATTCATCATTCATAAATTTCATCATCCTAGACATAGACTTAACATGCTTTCTTAACATTAGACATTAAATCACCTAAGTTCTTATTCATTACATAAAGAATCGTTCTTTCATTAAATAAAGATTCAACAAGCCTCCCCTTTAAAGTTTCTGCTTGTGCAATGGATAGAGAATTTACCATGCCATCACCTAACCTAAGTAGCACAGTCCTTAGGACACTTATTTCATTACATTCTTTTTAGGTGAATTAACTTTAACCAACATAGACCATGAAAGCTAGACATGGAATCTATAAAATAATCCCTATCGGATGAGGGATCCTCAATTGCCTAGAGTAAGGTCATTCTTTTAGCCTTTACATGGATTCTCTAATAGCTACACTTATGTGGGTGCATATTTAAAGGATAAGGAGATTTGTTCTTAGTGACACATTCTCTTTCTAACATGGAGTTCTCATCTCAAGAGGTACATCGGATACGACATCTCTACTGATGAAATGTAACCACTCAACAGGTCAACATACGAAGAGTATCCACCCTCCAACCTACATTAGAAAGATCTTGGGAAATAGTGAGGTTGCTACTAAACCCTTCTTCTCAACTCACGAAGAGTGTTCACCCCAAAACTCCCATATTCTCATTCATTAACTTCATTCATTCATTTAAGTATGTGTGTGTGAACACACCTTTCATACAATCTCCATTTTCATTACATTGATGTCTAGACATACTTAAACTTTAATTCATCACATTTCACACACTAACATACTTAACATGAACATATTCTTCACTTACACATAATATCATCAAGGTACAGATTTCAAACTTATAAAACCTATCATGCATAAAAATCTAATTCATCGTTTCACTTAACATCATATGCCTTCAAGGACACCTTAACAATGTTCACATTTATACAATATAACTAAACTTCAAGTAAATACAGTCAAGAATGTTGGACCAAACAACTGAAGAGCATATCATAATAGGAACTAAAATTCTTAACAAATTTACCATCCATCAAAGCTTTCACATCCTATTCACAATTAATCTTATAATTCATCATAAAATAGCTCTTAGGGAAGTATCTAAGTCACGATATAATCCTCAAGAAACCATAACTTTCACATTTCCTAATCATACTCAATAAACCCATCTCATAATCTAGAAGTTCATAAAAGGAATAAAAATGGTTTCGTAGGGGGTTTTTTCCATAAAAATCATCATTTAAAACAAAGAACAACTCATTTAAATATTTAAAACATTTTCATGCTATGACCCACACTTAGGGTCAAGGAATAAGGATGTTTGAAGTTTGTAATGGATCCTTGAATGGAAGAAGATTTAAAGATGACTAACATACCAAAATATGGATAACCTCATCAAATTTGGGGAACAAACTTGAATGATTTGATCTTCTTCTATGGAGCCTGAAGCTTCTTTAAAATGGAGGTGTTGGAGAATGGTTTATGGAGAGAAGTTTAATTTTAGCTTTAGGGTTTGAATTGATGGGTGAAATTGGGTTTAAAAGTGACCTAAAATAGTCCAATGTGATCCCTTAAGTTTCCAAAATATCCCTACACTATTTGGACCCTTTCCCAAATTCTAATTTGACATAATTACAATGCAGTCAAATCCTGGACTTTGTTGCGGGTTGTGGAGTGAGTTTCTAATTCTTGACTTCAATATTTTGAGGAATTGAGCCCGGTGACACTACGCGACGCACAAGAAGCTTCAGTTCAAGGCACGC
>JAKWIY010003059.1:26210966-26275541 GCA_027704805.1 Solanum corneliomulleri
ATAGGGTGTACCCCTTGTATAGTCATCATCATAGCTCAATAGGAATTGTAGGAGTATGGACCTTTTATTAAAATTCACACATGTGAGATTACCACATTTCATAATAAAGTTATAAAAAGGCACATAGGAAAATTCATCACCACCCTTATGTCATTACATCCTATCCAAAAACTCACAAGTCATAATTCAAGACATTCCAATTCACTATTATATAAACCCAATCAATATCATCATAAGGTATACTTCAATATAAATTCATCACTAAACAGAAGTAAACATAATTGAAGTAAATGATTTAGATCAAAAGACTTACCCCATATCCTTCACAAGCCATCATCCAAGGGTTTACCAACAACCATCCAATTCAACCCAACAATGGGTGTAATAGCATCACACAATGGTAATCAACACAATAATGAATTTAATTGAATCCCTACACAACAATTCATAACTAGTTGAAAACCTAGGGTTAGGGAGTTGGGTAAACTTCTATCTACTTCTCAACCTAGGTTAATTTATTAAGCACTATCATAATTGAATCATAATACACAATAATCTAATCCAAATCATCTAAATAAATCTTAAACTAAGTAATTTAGAAGATTAAATTCGTAATAGAAGAAAACCCACTTGAAACTCATCTTTTGAAATTTATCTTTTAAGAACCTTTGGGGAAAGAAATCTCATACCTAGTTAGTTGATAAAGAATGATGGAGAAAAAGCCTCCTTCTCGATTCCATTAGAACTTTGCTTATCCCTTCAATTGACTTCTTCTATTTTGGAGAGAGAGAAGAAAGAAGGTAAAGCATTTAGGGTTTTGGAAATATGATAATTGGGTTAGTTTAACTAGGATAGGGTCTTTCTATAAGTAATTAACTAACTTAATTAGACCTCCGTTAACCCCTAAATAATCAAATAACCAACTAATTAATAAAATTACCTAACTTAAACCTTGACTATAAGACAGTGGCATGACCTACGAGACCTCGATTGATTGTTCGTAGGTCAACCTACGCCCTGGCTCCCCCACCATCATGCAAAGTTGTTGATGGTGTCAGAGACTGGTCCAAATGTTGCTTTGGCCAAAATTCATAAGTTTCCAATTATGGTTTCCATGTACGCCCTATGGATGGGGCTATGCCCCGTCGATGGGCATCGTTAGTAGACATTGTCCATATGACAGCTTTTTGCCATAATGCAAGTGTCCTCTTCAAGGACCCTTTCATTGGTCCTTGGGGAGACTTACCCGATGTTTCGAATATAAATAAACTCTTATACATATTAAACACATCATTACAAAATTTTATCGAATTACGACTCCTAAAACGTACTCAAATAGGCTAAGGCACGTTAGCACCTCTTGAACTAGTTTTTGGACGTCTTCGATGTTTGTTGACACTTCAATTCTAAAACTTCTCAAATGACTTATATACATTATATTTGACCATAAAGAAGTGCTACAACTCCTACTATCTCGTTTTATGCTCTAGATTAGGCTTTAGAATTTTGGAGTATAGCACGGTTCAACATCTTCTTCAAGCTCTAATGATGTATTTAGCACCACCAAATCATGGTCGGAGTTTGAAAAGCCCATTAGTACTTTATTTTATTCATCATATAACACAAGAACAAACACGGTATGCCTTATACCAAGAAAATCAATTTCCTCATCTACATTGAAATCTATTTCTTCAGGTGGAGATTCATTTTAAATGACCAAACCTACTTCAAAAATGATTGTCACGATCCGCGAGTACACCCTAGAAGTTAATGAAACCCTCAGATCACCACATGGCGTACTCGACCTCTTCGAGGACCTATAAAAGCCTCTTGACTTCATTACATAATAACATAATAAATGGATGGAATTTAGAAACTGTTTTTAAACTTAAACCAAAAGATATTTCTTAAACGTAGAAGCACATGTTATAAAATTGTCTCAATAGCCATCTAACTTGACATGGATGAAAAACATTGGGACGCAGCCCACATAAAATCTAAACCCATAAAGAAAGTCATAAGAAAAATAAAGGTTTGTCCTTGAAGCTATGAGTACTCACCACTTCTTCTCTTCTTTGAAACTTTGGAAACTCTACCCTTCAAGTAAATTAATCTTCTAAAGACCCTACAAGGACAACATGTAGGCAATATGTGTTACCAAAATATGTACTAAGTATGGAAACTACATAACAAAAATAAGATATCTCATAAGGTTAGTCAATAATATACAAAATCATAAGAGATGAAGAAATAAGCATATAATGAATATCATTACATAGTAAAGCATCATAAATCATATCAAAGTTCGTACTTACTTACTGTAACACCTTGAAAATCCTACACACATTGTAAAGCCTAACATATGTTTTATAAAGTCTAAAAACTATTTCTAAGTCCATTTTTAGTGAATATAGGTCATTTAGGAGGTTTAGGAACCAAAAATGTCCATGACGTCCAGGAAGTTGGTTCAAAGGGATGTAGTATGCCTTAGACTATATGACTAAATTTTAGGAGTTGGAATACTAAGAAAATTTGTTGAAAGTTAGCTAAAAGGTATGTGAGTCTTTTCATGGATGAAACGTCCGGGTACTACTCCCTAAGGACCAACCAAGGGCCCTTGAGGAGGACCCATGTAGATTGACGCAAATCTTTCTGGCAGTGTGTATCGACGGGAAAGAAAATGGCCCATGTGTGGATCGACGCCCCGTCGATCCACCATTGTCCCTCACTTAGGATGGTAGAGAAGGTACCTTCACCTAGACAACCTCTGAACTCATTGACGGAATGCAGAGGTACAGTCTATGGTCCATGTGTGTATCGAGGAGGCCTTGATGCCACCTTCGTCCCACACTTAGACAATTTGTAGGAAACCCTCGCCTACAATATCCCTGACCAAGATGATGGAGTGAAGGACTGAAGGGGGGTTGTCCGTAACCTTACTTGCCCGTCAATCGGGGTTCCGTCTTTGAGGGTCGAGTTTTATAACTAATTTAAGTTGCTCTTATTTAACTAATTATGTGGATTAGGGGTTAGTTGGAGATTAAAGGGAGAGTAATTATATTTATTAACTCCCACTATAAATACCCTCAACCCTTATTAACCTAAAAAACGCTCAAATAAACTCTCTTCCAATGCACATAAGGAAGCCCATACTACCCAACATACTTAGCCTATCTTGAAAACCAACTTTACTACATTCACATGCCATAGATTCTTTATTAATTAACTTCATCTACTAAGATTCTCTCATCTTTATTCTACTATACCAAGAAAGAAAACACTAGTGCAATCCTATCTTCAATATCATCTTCATTACTGACCCGAGGTTAAACCTTGTGCAAGGCACTCATGATGTCCCACATTACCATTCATGTATGGTACTACTTTTGGATCCTTCATTTATTATTTCTTACCCTGGAGTTTAGGCCCTATCAATATCTTTAAACACTACAAGATATTTCTTTGAGTATGTCAAAGTTCCTTAATAATATGGATCCTACGAGATAGCTTTTAAGGAATGTCTTGATCCCTGAATCATGAACACTTTGAGTTACCCCTTGGGCATGTTAATGTTCATTTACACATTATAAATACTACGAAATACCCATTGGACATGTCTTAGTTAATCTATTGCTTTGACACTAAGAGATGCTTCTCAAGTACGTCCAAGTTCATAGGACATGGAGATCTCTACTAGGATAGCTTTACTCTACAACGTGAAGGACTCCTGTCTCATAAGAGCTAAGTTTATAGTCATCACATCTACTAGGTGTACTCTACTTTCTACTTGGAGTCTGAACCCTTGCTAGACTATCCATCTCACATTGCATATCCACCTTGGAGTGAATCATAAAATCCAATGTTTTCTTGTCAATCCTTGCTCAACCTTTTCTATTATGGAGGGATTTCAAGACAATATCTACATGATCAACGGAGTCTATCACTGCTCAAGTGAATCTATAACTTTCATTCAATCCTCCTATATCTACATCAAACACAACCATCCTAAGGTTCATTATTCATCAATTAATTCTCTGCTCGTTCATTGTTAGATTACAGGATTTTCTAGCCTTAACTTTCTTCTCACATTCGTTATTACTAGGTGAATATAGAAATAATTCATTCTTTAAAGTTAAATTCCATCAAGCCCAATCTTATTCAATCAAGTATATTTCAACTCATACTTGGATAATTCAATGAATAAAAATTATCATAGACTACAATTAAGTTTAGAAAGATCAACACAATCAGTTCATCTAGTGTCTAATGTCTTATGATCACCATGGTAACCTTCGAATAAAATTTCTATAATTAACCATCAAAAGATATAAAAAAAAAGTATAGAATCATAATATAAACATCAATATATATATACCCACTAGATTGGGATCAAAATCAAGCCTTAGAATAATGCAATCACGACCCTATATTGAATGGGGTTCTTCATATTCGCAATTGATGGAAAATTGGGGGGTTTCATGGATGGAAGATCCATGAATGAATGATCTTCAAATACCTTAAATTAGACCCTTAAACCCAGCTTGAAATATTGGTGAATTAGTCCTAAAGCTGCTGCAATTTTTTTCCTCCCTCAGTGGTGGTTTTGTAAGAATTTCGAGAAAGAAAGGTTTTTTTATTTGGAGTATGGGTTCTTATTGGAACTTGTGCCGCTTAAATACTCTTAAAATACCTACAATACCCTCCCATAATTAATCATTAATGTTATAAAAAGGCCCATTCAACTTTAAGATATTCTAACCAACTCAAATCTGACTTAAATACGACGCAGCCAAATTTGGGAACTCATCGCGCGTTGCATAGGCATTTTAGATTCTTGGTTCAGCAAATTAGTTTAGGACAGAATGGTTCGTAATGTCCCAGCATCGCAGGGAAAACATTGAGCTGTATGTGATGTCTCCGTGTCGGGCAGCCACTGCCAGATCTAGGCTGTCCGACAGCTTCAGTTGTCTACGTTTCGGTCCCTCTCGTGGACCCTTAGGCTGGTTCCTGGGGCGTCGTCCTTGTATTTTTCGACCCTTTATATGTCAAGATATGTCTAAGAACCATTTACACAAGTTTTTCACCCTCAATATAAACAAACTCTAATACATATTAAACACCTCATTACTAAATTTCATTGAATTCTGACTCTTAAAACCTAGTCAAATAGGCTAACGCACATTCACACCTCTTGAACTAGTTTACAGACGACGTAGACGTTTCTGACACTATGATTCTAAAACTTCTTAAATGACTTATATAAATAATATTGACCTTACTTAAACAAGTGTTACAACTCTTAGACTCTCATGTTATATTCTAGACTAGTCTTTAGACTTTAAAAGTATTACACGCTTCAACATCTTCTTTACACTTTACGGAAGTAGTTAACACCAAAAAAACATCATCAGAGTTGGAAAATCCCATCAATATTTTATTTTATTCACCACATAACACAAGCACTAATAACGTATGCCCAATAAAAACCAAAAAAATTTCCTCACCTGCACTTAAACTTAATTCTTCAAATGGAGAATCTTTCCTAAAAGACCAAACCTACTTCAAAAATGATTGTCACACCCGCAAGTACACCTTAAAAGTTAGGGAAAGAGTCAGATCACAACACGACATACTTGACCTCTAAGAGGACTTGTAAAAGCCTCTTGACTACATTGACCAACATCATGCATAAATTGATGGAATTTAAAAACTCTCTTTTAACATAAACCAAACGGTTTTTGATAAATGTGGAAGCATATCTTATAACATTGTCTCAAAAACTATCTAATTTTACATGGATTAAAAATATTGGGACGCATCCCAAATAAAATCTAACTCAAGAAGAATGTTATAAAGGAAAATATGGGTTTGTTCTCGAAGCTATGAGGACTCACCACTTCTTCGTTCTTTGTAACCTTAGAAACTCTACATGGAAACCATATAGGCAATATGTGTTAGTACTATATGTACTAAGTATGAAAACTACATACCAAACGTAAGATATCGCAAAGGGTTAGTCAACAACAAACATAATCATAAGAGATAAAGACATAAGCATATCTCGAATATCACAACGTAATATAGCATCATAAATCATTTCAAAGTTCGTACTTACTTACTTTTCCTTCTTATTTAAGTGAACTACACCACAAGCTACCTTCAAGTATAATTGTGCAAGACAAAAGTAGCATTTCATACTACTACCAAAACTAAATACGTCTCTTTTGTAATTCTTGATCATAATCCAGTATCATGATTAAGACCTATGTTCTTCATACTAAAGAGTACTATACTCTTATGGTCATCTAATAACATTCTTGTGCAATGTACATAATGCAACCCATACTACCCTACATACTAAGCCTATCTTGAAAATCATTCTTAACACGTTCACCCTCCATAGCTTCTTTATTACTTAACATAATCTACTAAGATTCTCTAATCTTTAGTCTACAATAATAGGAAAGGCATCTCTTGTCAATTCTATCTTAAATATCTTCTTCACTAGTGACTGAGGTTATACCTTGTGTAATGCACTCATGATGTCCTATACAACCATTCATGCAAGGTACTAAATTGGGATCCTTTCTTAATTACTTGTTACCTTTGAGTCTAGCCTCTATAAGTATCTTTTAAACACTACGAGATATTTCTTTGAGTATATCTATGTTCCTTAATCATATGGATTCTACGAGATACCTTTTAAGGTATGTCTTGATCCTTATTAATGAACACTACGAAACACCCCGTGGACATGTTCAAGTTCATTCATACATTATAAACACTACAAGATAACCCTTGGGACTATCTAAGTTCATATATATATTTGAACACTACGACATGATCCTCAAGAACGTCTAGGTGCATAGGATATATAGATCTTTACTAGGATACCTTGACTCTAGTACGTGAACAACTCCCATCTCATAAGACCTAATTGGATAGTCATCACAACTATTAATTGTTGCTCTCCTTTCTACTTGGAGTCTGGGCCCTTGCTAGACTATCCGTGTAACTTTGCATATCCACTTGGAGTCAAGCATAAACTCCATGTTTTTCTAGTCAAGACATGCTCAACCTTTTATCTCATGGAAGGATATCCAAGACAATAAATCCATGCTAATGTGAATATATGATTTTCATTCAATCATTCTAGATCTACATCAAATGCATCCATGCTAATGTTTATTATTCATCAATTCATTCTATCCTCATCCACAGGTAGATTATAGGATTTTCAAGCCTTAGATTTGTTCTCACATTCTTCAATACTAGGTGAATATATTCATAATTCATTCTTTCATATTAAAAATCAAGAAAAATCTTACTCAATCAATTCTATTTCAACTCATACCTAGATGATTCAGTGATAATGAATAACATAGACTACAATTATGTTAAGAAGAATCAACACAATTCGTTCATCTAGCCTTAATGGCCTATGATCACCATGATCGCCTTCAATTTAAATTTGTATAATTCACAATTATAACTACATAAAACAATAAATAATCAACATATAAACATCATTGATATCTACCCACTAGATTGGGATCCCAATTAAGCTTTACCCACAATCATATCACAACCTACTCTTGAATTGGGTTCTTGGATTCACAATTGAAGGGAAACAAGGGGGGCTTCATCGATGGAAGAATTCATGAATTCAAAATCTTCAAATACCTTATATTACACCCATAAAATCATCTTGAAACCTAGGTTAATAATTTTTAAAGTTGCTTCAATTTTTCTTCTTCTTCAATGGTGGTTTTGGGAGAATTTTTGGAAAGAAAGGTTATTGATTTGAAGAATAGGGTCGTATTGGATATTGTGCTGATTAAATATTCTTAAAATACCTAATATAACCTCCGATAATTAATCCCTAAACTTCCAAAAATACCCCTATAACTTTTAGACATTTTAACCAACTCAAATTTGACTTATATACGACGCGAGAAAATCTAGAACCTTACCGCGCGTCGCGGAGGCATTTTTTATTCTTGATTCAGGAAACTAGTTTGGGATAGAATGGTTCGTGATGTCCCTGTAACTCAGGGAACAAATTGACCTTTTCTTGATGGCTCCGCGCCACGCAGCCACTGCCAGATCTAGGCTGTCCAGCAGCTTCACTGGTCTATGTTTGGGTCCTCCTCAGGGACCCTTACGCTGGTCCCGGGGGCATCGTCCTTTGATTTTTCGGCCCTTTACATGTAATAATATTTATAGAAACCATTTAATTTCAGTTTAACCCTAAAAAATCCTTAAAAACTCCCCTACAAAACACTACGACACATTAGTTTTACTTTGACTACTCTATGGACGTCTTGGGCGTTCTTGGGCGTTTGACCTCCAAACTATATCAAACTCAATATACTCTCTCTAAACATTATTTTTATTCACTTATATACCTTATAATATAATTAAAATCATGTAAGTACCTAGCTTCACCTAGCTCAATTTGAGGGTGTAACAATACTCCCCCACTTTGGAACATTCGTCCTCGAATAACACTTTACTAAACACTTCTCTATAGTTACAACTCTAGACTAGAAGCCCATCGTATATGAACTTTACAAAAATTTACATACCAACATCAAGGAAATATTTTTATTCCAAGTTAAACATAACTACTCATAATTATATAGAGATCATATAAAAAAGATTGCTCATCCACAAGATGGGAATAACCTACATATTTATTTCTAATCATTAATTCATCATCATTAAGACAAGAAAAATAGGCAAGGCAAATCATAAGCATAAATATTCCAGAAATTTTTCATAATGTATTTAAGAAGAACATACAAGAAAGGACATAAGTAGATCACTATGGAATATCCTTGGATTTGAGTGCATAGAACCTTGCTCTTGTTTTAGGAACATTTTCCTCATTACTAGGAGAAGATTGCTTTTCTTCCCTTCACATAGACTTAAAATATGTGGACAATCTCTCACTCTATGCCCATCCTTCCCAAACCAAACGAAACCGTCCATGCCTGCTTGGAACTTACCATATTGTCTCCTTCTGCACTTGGGGCAACTAGGTCTGGAAGAACCACTCCTTTTCTCCTTATCAACATTAGAGTTGTTGGAAGAATCATGGCCGAAATATCTTAGTTTAATTCTAGGACTATCTTCTCCCTCGGAATTATCATGGAAAGACTTATCATTATAAAAGCTAGACCTCTTCTTTTCTCTAGCCTTCTCATTGCTTGGGTTTTATAAACTCCTCCATATTATCCTCCCTTAATTCTATAGAAAAGAACCTATCAAAGAAATCCAACTTAAAATTCTCCCACTCTATAGGACCCGCTCCTATTGGTATACAATTTTCCATGGCTCAAATTAAATTTGGGAAACATCTTTCAACTGATAGACATCAAACTCCGCTTTTTCAATGGAAGACACTCCCATAATTGCAAGTACCTTATACACATTAATAAACCCACACGCCTCCTCACAAACTTTGGAGCAGTAGAACTCCGGTGAATTCATTCTCAAGATCTCCCTTATTCTTGTATCACCGATTCCTCCTGTAGGATTAGATGGATCCATCTCTCCTCTATTCGCTCGTGCCATTAAAACTTGAGCTAACAATGTCATTGAAGCCCTTAATTTCTAAAACATCGCATTACCTATTGGAGGGTCATTAGGAACTTGAGGAGGAACTTGTTCTTGTAGTTGTAGAGGCACATACTCTTGCACTTAGGGAGAAAGCTCTTGCTCCCAATTCCAATCTTCTTCCCTTATAGGACTATCCCTTGTGTTAGCCATAACTTAGAAATTCATGGGCAACATTAGAAACGGGCCTACTAAAGACAACCTCAATTACACGTCTTGAAGAATGAAGAAGTGGAACTTTCCTAAGCATTCCATAGCCTCCTACTCATAGATGTGTCGCAACTCACACCGATAAATAAGACTCTACTAGACGTAGTTTTGAACATCCTAAGACCGTTTTTATAAGCTTTTGCTCTAATATGAAGCTTGTCACAGCCGTCCAATATACCCTAGAAGTTAGGGAAACCCTTAGATCGCAACACAGGGTACTCGACCTCTCGGAGGACTGTACAAGCGTCTTGACTTCATTACATAACATCATGCATAAATTGAGGGAATTAAAAAAAATTTCTTTTTAAACATAAACCAAAAGGTATTTCATAAACACTGAAACATCTCTAATTACATTGTCTCAAAAACCATTTAACTTGACATGGATGAAAAACATTGGGACGCAGCGCACATAAAATCTAACACAAAAACAAAGTCATAAAGGAAAATAAAGGTCTGTCCTCGAAGCTATTAGGACTCAGCACTTCTTCTCATCTTGGAAACCTTGGAAGCTCTACCCTTTAAGTAACTCAATCTTCTCAAGACCCTACATGGACAACATGTATGCATTCTGTGTTAGTACTATATGTATTGAGTATGGAAACTACATACCAAATACAAGATATCTCAAAGGGTTAGTCATTAATAGACATAATAATAAGAGATAAAGATATAAGCATATCATCAATATCATAACATAATAAAGCATCATAAATCATCTCAAAGTTAATACTTACTTACTTATCCTTCTTACTCAAGTGAACTACACCATAAGCTACCTCCAAGTATCTTTGTGCAATGCTAATGTAGAATCCCATACTTCTAACAAAGCTAAGTACCTCTCTTTGGTAATTCTTGATTATAATCCACTATCATAATTAAAACCTATGTTCTCCATACCAAAGAGTAATATAGTGTTGTGGTCATCTCAAACTTGCATCTGCAATGTACATAAGGTAGCCCATACTATCCTACATACTAAGTCTATCTTGAAAACAATTCTTAATATGTTAACCCTCCATAGCTTCTTTATTACTCAACTTTATATTCTAAGATTATCTTATCTTTAGTCTACTATACTAGGAAAGGAAACTATAGTCCAATCCTATCTTTAATATCTTCTTCATTAGTTACCCGAGGTTATACCTTGTTCAGTACTCATGATGTCCCATACCACAATTCATGCAATATACTACTTTTGGGTCCTTAATTTTTTACTTCTTACATTGGAGTCTAGCCCCTATCCTTTTCTTTTGAACACTACGAGATATTTCATTGAGTATGTCGAAGTGCCTTAATCATATGAGATACTTTTTAAGGTATATATTGATCCCTCAATCATGAACACTACGAGATACCCGTGAGGCATGTCTAACTTTATTCGCACATTATGAACACTACGAGATACCCCTTGGGTATCTCAAAGTCCATCTATTGATTTGAACACTACGAGATGCTTCTCAAGCATGTCTTTGTTTATTGGATATCGATATATCTACTAGGATTGCTTGAATCTAGTACGTAAAGGACTCCCTCCTCATGAGACCTTAGTAGATAGTCATCACAACTACTAGGTATGTGTCTCCTTTCTACTTGGAGTCCGGCCCCTTTATAGACTATCCGTCTCACTTTGCATATCCACTTGGAGTCAAGCATGAACTCCAAGGTTTTCTTGTCAAACCTTGCTCAACCTTTTCTGTCATGGAGGGATGTCAAAGACAATCTCTCCATGCTCAATTAAATCTATAACTTTAATTCACTCATCCTAGATCTACAGCCAACATAACCATCCTATAGTTCATTATTCATCAATTCATTTTATCCTCATTCATATGTAGACTATTGGATTTTTAGCCTTATCTTTCTTCTCATATTCATCATTTTTAGGTGAATATAGCGATAATTCATTATATAAGGTTAAATTCCATAAGGACCACTCTCATTTAATCAAGTCTAGTTCAACTCATACCTAGATGATTCAATCATAATCAATTAACATAGACTACAATTAAGTTAAGAAGAATTAACACAATTCGTTTATTTAGCCTCTAATCGCCTAAGATTACCATGATCCCCTTAAAATTCAATTTCTATAATTCTCCATTAAAACTACATAAAGACAGTATATAGTCATAATATAAACATAATTGATAGCTACCAGCTAATTGGGTTCACAATCAAGTCTTACCTACAATGCAATCACAACCATCTTTTGAATAGGGTTCTTTCAATTCAAAACTAAAGGGAAAGTAGGGGAGATTCATGCATTGAAGAATCCTTGAATGAATAAGATTCCCATAACTAAGATTATACCCTTAAACCCAGTTTGAATTCTTGGTTAGTTCGTACTAAAGCTGCTACAATTTTTCTTTTTTTTTTCCTGTCGTGGTTTTGAGAGAATTTTGGGAAAGAAAGGTGTTTTATTTGGTGTCTAGGGTCTTATTGGCTATCGTTCTGCTTATATACTATTCAAATACCTACAATAAATGCCCATAAATAATCCCTAAAGTTTCCAAAAGACCCCTGCAACTATTAGACATTTTAAGTTACTCAAATTTGACTTAAATACAACATGACTAAATTTTTTTGCACTTATTGTGCGTTGCGGAGGAATTTTAGATTCTTAGTTCAGGAAACTAGTTGGGACATCATTGTTCATGATGTTCCTGCGTAGCAGGTAAAATATTGACCTTTGCGTGATGGCTCCACGTTGTGCAGCCACTGCCACATCTAGGCTTCCCGGCAACTTCATTGGTCTACATTTGGGTCCTCCACGGGGAACCTTAGGTTGGTCCCCGAGGCGTCATCCTTAGATTTTTCGATCCTTTACATGTTAGGAAACTTATTGGAACATATACACTCGATTTCACCCTCAAACAATCCTCAAAAACACCACCACAAAACACTATGACACACTAGTTTTACTTCGACTAGTTCTCGGACGTCTTGGGCTTTCTTGGGCGTTTGACCTTCTAACTATCTCAAACTATATATACCATATATATACATTATTTTTAGTAATTTTAAGACTTTATAAACTCATGAAACTCATATTAGTCCCTAGCTTCACCTAGATCATTTTGAAGGTGTAACAATTATTGTGCCTACCTTGTATTTAAAACGAATCTGTATAAACATAAACGAACACAAACTTGTTTTAACAACACACAAATATTTTAACAAGATATATCCAAGATAACAAATAGTCCTACATAATGTTTCATCCAAAAAACTCAAATTTATACACAAAAACTCTATGTGTTCATACTCCTAGACGCTAGATCTTTCTATTTTTAAGCCATATAAACATAAATGAACAGAAACATATTTTACCCATACTATAGTATTCATAAATAAAATATTTAATCCAATGAATACCCAGTGCACCCAACAAAATAAAAAAAAAAACTTTGTCTGCCATTTGAACCCCAGAACTAAAACTACTCTTCCTACCAAAATGCATTGATCAATTCCTTCCCTTCCAAAATATTAATGGAAACAATTCAAGGATTTTCCTTTGCGAAAATCAACTTACTTCCGATATTCTCCAACGGTTCTTGCACCAATGGTGGCCAGTCAGTGGACACAAAGATGATATTATTCCCTCAAGAGTTCTAGAAGCATACAACTGTTTTTTGTAAAAAGCTCTCAATTCAACATTACGTTTCTTTGGTAATACAATATTCCCACAGGTTTCTTGTCCTGCGGATATTCGCACATATATTTGTATTTCACATGACAAGTAGACACAAGGTACTCCCTTGGTTGTCAATCAAAGGCCATTGTAAATGATACAAAATTGAGATTCAAATGAAGCTTGTATCCCAAAAGTAGAAAAATTGTTCATACGAAATCCAAGACATCTTGTCTCGAAAGATGCTGCTCATATTTAATTTTTACAACAAAATTCAATTTCAGTTGCAAAACTAGTCAACTTAAGTAGAAGACGAGACTTTATTAAAGGAATGGAGAAAATTCTACAGAAAATTAAAGTTGAACTTGTTTTAACCAATATCAAGCTACAGATAAATTGGAGTTCAAAGATGAAGATCATAACAATTGTAAAATGAATTTCCATCCCCATTCACATCAAAATAACACAATAAAAATATCATAAAAATAATATCATCCATGACAAAATCAAGAATGGGCTTAAGATTATTGAGGGTGGTATTGTAGCAACAATGTAGCACTCATGTAGTACTTTTAATGTGGCAAAAGTTTAGCTATAAAATATCTTCCTCTCCAGAATGTAAACGACATTATTTCTCTTGCAAGAAGTTCTCTCTCTTAAGAATATACTTGGTTAGAGTTTTCTCTTCCCCATCATTGTATTTTAAAGTTAGTTTTATTATACTATAAAATTTTAGTTTTAAACTGTATTTCTCCTTTCTTTCAAAATATATTATTTTATGGCTATAATTATTTATGGTTTGAACCACCACCTACTTCTTGTTCAATATTTGCATTTTTCAAGTATATTGTTGGACCTACTGCCTAATTTATTAAAGTTGTACTGACATTTACGTACTTTCAATAAAACATAATTATCTTACTTTCAGCTTACTAACATTATATCCCTTTTTCCCCCTTTTTAGGGCGTTCACTTCTGGTATTTTGACTGAACATTTTTTAATCCAATCAACATAACATTCAATTAATTTTTTACAAAAGTTACCGTAAAAGTTGTTTGTAATGGTCTCTTGGATCAGTTTGAATTTTCCAAAAGACAGATTTAAGGAAAAATGTGAGAAAACTGTGGTAGCATAATTTCAATGGAGAAGATCTTTTTGGTGGTGAATAGGATACCTAATCTAACGAAGAGAAAATTTTAAGGATTTATAGTTGAGGACTAATCGTGGTACTCCTCGTTCACTCTCAGAGCTTTTGTTGACATAGAAGGCAACACAACTCAAACCCGATTTTATATGTGTGCTTATTTATATGTATATATATATATATATATATATATATATATATTTATGTACATATATATGTATATATTTATGTACGTATATACATACATATATATGTATATATTTATGTACTTATATATATATAATATATGTATATACGTACATAAATATATACATATATGTGTATGTATATACGTACATAATATATATATATATATATAATATATATATATGTATAAACACATACATATATATGTATATATTTATGTACATATATATGTATACATATACATATATATGCATAAATATATATATATACACATATATATATACATAGACATATATACATACACACACACACACACACATATATATATATATATTGTAACGACCTGTTTAGTCGTTTCGAGCAGCAGATTGAAATTCTGGGAAAAACTGGCTGGGACGACGGGTGTAACGACGGACCGTCGTGGTCACGACGGCCCATCGAGGAGTTTTCGTTCCATGACACTTAGAATTCTTCAAATTGGATATTAAAATCGACTCTCTGTAAATTGTGACGGACCTGCAGGACGTGCCGTCACATCCACGACGAACCGTCGTGATTTTCCGTTGCAAAACACTTCAACTTTTGAGAATTTGGTACAAGAAACGAGTTTCTGACCGTCAGGACGGAGGTGTAGGACGGACCGTCATCGGTGTGACAGGCCGTCACAGCCCACCTGGAATCTGGGGAGGTTACGACGACCACCGTGACGGACCGTCGCAGGCACGACGGCCCGTCACAGGTTGCGCAAATCCCAGGCAGTTTAGGATTTCTCCACACGTTTTAAGGGACGTTTTGGACTATTCTTTCCTTAATTATAAAGATTGAGGGTTAAAATCAATAAGTCTAATTACTTGGGGGTTAAAAGAGGTAACCTTAAGCTAATTAGGGGGTTTTATTGTCCTCTTTTATTCTTAATTATATGATAATTAGGGTAAAGGAAAGAGGGTTGGAATAAAACAAAACAAAAGAAAAGAGAGAGGGAGATTAATCGATTGAGAGAGAGAGTCGAACAAGGAAAAAGGATATCAAGCTTTGGAATTCTTGCTTGATCACTAGTCTTCGGTGGAGGTAGGTTATGGTTATGTTACGATTTCGTAGTGAACTCTTAATACTGAATGTTATGTGTTGATAGCATTGTAAACCCTGCTATGTGCTTAAATTGTATGCTTGCATGATTATGATTATGATTATGAAATTGTGATGAATTAACAAAGCATGATGAAGCTATTGAATCCCAAATCTTGAAATAACCCTAATTCGCTTGATATATTATATAATAAGATTGATGATGCCTTAGTATGAAAGAAGGCTTGATAAATTATATAATGAGAATGATGATGCCTTAGTGTAAAAGAAGGCTTGATGAATTAGGGGATCGGGTGCCACGTTCCGGTACCAGGATAGAATGAATATGAGGATCGGAGTGTCACGTACCGACACCAGGATAGAATATGGATCGGGTGCCACGTTCCGGTACCAGTATAGAATGAATATGAGGATCGGAGTGTCACGTTCCGACACCATGATAGAATGAATATGAGGATCGGAGTGTCACGTTCCGACACCAGGATAGAATATGAGGATCGGAGTGTCACGTTCCGACACCAGGATAGTATATGGATCGGGTGCCACGTTCCGGTACCATGATAGTATATGAGGATCGGAGTGCCACGTTCCGGCACCAGGATAAAAATAGAGGAGCGGAGTGTCACGTACCGACACAAGAGGAAGAAAGATAATGAATCTTGAAAGATAATGAATATACTCAATCTAATGAACTTAATTCCCAAATGAGTATGGTATTGAGGCTTGAGTCCTCATGTGTGAACTTGACGAAAATTGTTGAGGAATTAATATTGTTATTGCTACATGTTGAGTATTGTAGTCGATTTACATTATTATTGATATATACTGTTCCCTATTTTGAGTTGGCCGATGATATCTACTCAGTACTTGTGGTTGTACTGATCCCCTACTTTTATGTTTTCTTCTTTGTTATTTGTGTAATGCAGCAAACGTTCCGTCAACTTCAACTCAGCAGTAAATCAAGCCTGTCTTCGTCACACCGGATCTTCAGGGTGAGCTAATGCTTCTAGCTTGGACTGGGTCTTCTTCTTCAAGTCTTGATGCCTTGAACTTCCGGCATGGACTTGCTTTTTAGTCATTTTGTTTTTAGACATTCCTAGCTTAGTAATTTGAAATAGATGTTCTTGTGATGATGACTTCCAGATTTTGGGGATAATAGTAATAATAGTTTGAATTGTTTTTATTAATGAGTTTAAGTCTTCCGCATTTCTTTTGTTGATATTGTATTAAAATGTTAAAGGTTAGATTGGTTGGTTCGCTCACATAGGAGGGTAAATGTGGGTGCCAATCGCATCCCCGGCTTTGGGTCGTGACAAACTTGGTATCAGAGCATTAGGTTCGTTGGTCTTATCACACGAGAAAAGGTCTAGTAGAGTCTTAAGGAACGGTAGGGGGACGCCTTTATTTTTCTTTGAGAGGCTACAAGACTTTAGGAAAATTTCGTTCTTTCATTCTTCTTTCGTGCTACTACTTGAGTCCAATTGGTATCTAGGTGATACAAATTGGTATCTGACCATCTTCATTCTATTTCGCAGATGGTTAGAACTAGAGCAACGACCGCACCAGCAGCAACAACGGCACAACAAGAAACATCTGAGCCAGCCATTGAGGCTGTGGCTCGAGGAAGAACAACGGCAAGAGGCCGTGGGAGAGTTCGTGGGAGGACGTCCTCTAGAGGGAGAGGACGAGCCCCTAGCCCATCTGATGCTAGGGCGGTGACTCCTCCACCGACTGAGGAGGTAGTTAGAGAGGGTGAGGAAGGGGAAATGAACAAGGGCAGAATGAGGAAATGCCACCCCAACCTACCCCAGAGATGATCAACCGGTACTTGCTTCCTAGCGGGTTATCCGATCAGGGTCAGGCACCCCCAGTGGTTTCTGCACCAACACCTCCGGTTTCAGAGGTACGACATGCGGCTACTATGGCTCCTTGCATGGATGCATCATTGGGAATAGGCACATTTCCACGTCTGACTACTGGGCCTATTATGACAAATGATCAACATGAACTTTTCAGTAAGTTCTTGAAATTGAAACCTCCAGTCTTGAAGGGTGCAGAATCTGAGGATGCTTATGATTTTCTGGTTGATTGGCATGAGCTACTACACAAGATGGGGATAGTAGAACGGTTTGGCGTTGAGTTCGTGAGCTATTAGTTCTAAGGGAACGCCAAAATGTGGTGGCGTTCACATGTTGAGTGTCAACCAACAGAGGCACCACCTATGACTTGGGAATCATTCTCTACCCTGTTTATGGAGAAGTATATCCCAAGGACTTTGAGAGATAGAAAAAGGGATGAGTTCTTGGGTCTAGAGCAAGGAAGAATGGCGGTAAATGCATACGAGGCTAAATTTTGCGCACTATCCAGATATGCTACCCAACTCTGTTTCAGTCCACAAGAACGGATTCGCCGTTTTGTGAAGGGGTTGAGGTCAGAATTGCGGATTTCAGCCTTACAGATAGCGGCAACGGCAACATCCTTCAAAGAAGTGGTAGACTTCGTGATAGAGGTGGAAGGAGTGAAGCCAGATGACTTCACCACGACATCGACATCAAAGAGGTTTCGAAGGGGAGGTGAGTTTAATGGTTCTTACTCTAGAGGACAGAACTCTGGAGGTCACTCAGTTCGACCAATACAGTCTTCACTACAGACTGTAGTTGGGGGTCCACCTCATAACGGTCAACACTTCTCTGAGGCCGATGCGTGAACCCCGAGAAGTTATGGATGTGGAGAGATTGGACACATTAAGAGTATTGTCCAAACCAGAGTTACAGAGCCCCACTAGCTATAGGTAGGGGTGGTCATGGTAGAGGCCGTTTTTCTGGAGGACGTGGTGGTCGAGGTAATGGTGGTCACCAAAACGGCAGAGGTGATGGGCAAAACGGAGCCACTACTTCACAACATGGTAGGGGCAACGGACAGACGAATGATAGGGCCTATTGTTATGCTTTCCCTGGGAGATCTGAAGCAGAGGCATCTGATGCTGTTATCACAGGTAATCTCTTGGTTTGTGATTGCATGGCATTTGTATTATTTGACCCTGGCTCCACGTTTTCATATGTATCTTCCTCATTTGCTAATGGTCTAAATTTACATTGTGAATTACTTGACATGCCTATTCGCGTTTCTACTCCAGTGGGTGAGACTGTGGTAGTTGAAAAGGTATATAGGTCTTGCTTGGTGAACTTTGTGGGGAGCAACACTTATGTAGATTTGGTTATTTTAGAAATGGGTGACTTTGATGTAATTCTGGGTATGACTTGGCTTTCTCCGCAATTTGCGATCTTGGATTGTAATGCTAAGACAGTGACGTTAGCCAAGCCTGGGGCAGATCCGTTAGTGTGGGAGGGCGACTACACTTCCAATCCGGTGCGTATCATATCCTTTCTTCGTGCTCAGAAGATGGTTAGTAAGGGTTGTTTAGCTTTCTTGGCACATCTCAAGGATGACACTACTCAAGTTCCTTCAATTGAGTCAGTTTCGGTAGTCCGTGAGTTTTTGGATGTGTTTCCTGCAGATCTTCCTGGTATGCCACCAGATAGGGATATCGACTTTTGCATTGATTTGGAACCGGCACTCCCCATTTCTATACCCCCTTATAGAATGGCTCCCGCGGAGTTAAGAGAGTTAAAAGCACAACTTCAAGAGTTGTTGAGCAAAGGCTTCATTAGACCAAGTGCATCTCCTTGGGGTGCTCCGGTCTTGTTTGTAAAGAAGAAGGATGGGAGCTTTCGAATGTGCATAGATTACCGACAGTTGAACAAAGTAACTATTAAGAACAAGTACCCCATTCCTCGCATTGATGACTTGTTCGATCAGTTACAAGGTGCTTGTGTCTTCTCTAAAATAGACTTGAGGTCCGGTTATCACCAATTGAAAATACGCGCAACGGATGTGCCAAAGACTGCTTTTCGGACTAGGTATGGGCATTATGAATTTGTAGTGATGTCCTTTGGTCTTACGAATGCCCCTGCTGCTTTTTCATGAGCTTGATGAATGGGATTTTTAAGCCATATTTGGACCTCTTTGTGATCGTATTTATAGATGATATACTGGTATATTCTAAAAGTAGGAGGAACATGAGGAGCATTTGAGGATTGTGTTGGAAATGTTGAGGGAGAAAAAGCTTTATGCCAAGTTCTCTAAGTGTGAGTTTTGGCTAGATGCCGTGTCCTTCTTGGGGCACGTGGTTTCTAAAGATGGGGTGATGGTGGATCAATCTAAGATAGAGACGGTGAAAAACTGGGTAAGGCCTACTAATGTGTCAGAAATAAGTAGTTTTGTGGGGTTAGCTAGCTACTACCGCCGATTCGTCAAGGGATTCTCTTCTATTGCTTCCCAATTGACGAACTTGACTAAGCAGAATGTTCCATTTGTATGGTCAAATGAGTGTGAGGAAAGTTTTCAGAAACTCAAGACTTTGTTGACTACCGCACCTATCCTTACCTTGCCAGTAGAGGGTAACAACTTCATTGTTTATTGTGATGCATCCTATTCAGGTCTGGGTGCAGTGTTAATGCAAGAGAAGAATGTGATTGCTTATGCTTCGAGGCAATTAAAGGTGCATGAACGTAACTATCCGACCCATGATTTGGAGTTATCCGTGGTAGTATTTGCACTAAAGCAATGGAGACACTATTTGTATGGGGTTAAGTGTGAGGTCTATACGGACCATCGTAGCCTACAGTATGTCTTCACTCAGAAAGACTTGAATTTGAGACAGAGGAGATGGATGGAACTACTGAAGGACTACGACATCACTATCTTGTATCATCCGGGAAAGACAAATGTTGTGGCAGATGCCTTGAGTAGAAAGGCGGGAAGCATGGGAAGTCTAGCTCACTTGCAAGCTTCTAGACGCCCATTGGCTAGAGAAGTGCAGATTCTGGATAATGACCTTATGAGGTTAGAAATAAATGAGAAGGGAGGATTGTTAGCTTGTGTAGAGGCAAAATCTTCTTTCCTTGACCAGATCAAGGGAAAACAGTTTAATGATGAGAAACTAGGTCGCATTCGAGATAAAGTGTTGCGAGGAGAGGCTAAGGAAGCAATAATTGATGAGGAAGGTGTTCTGAGGATTAAGGGAAGGGTATGTGTACCCCGCATCGATGATTTGATCACCACTATTCTTACAGAAGCTCATAGTTCCGGATATTCTATACATCCTGGTGCAACCAAGATGTATCGTGACCTAAGCAACACTCTGGTGGAGTAGAATGAAACGAGATATTGTTGAGTTTTGTTGCCAAGTGTCCAATTGTCAAAAAGTAAAGTATGAACACCAGAGGCCCGGAGGAACACTTCAGAGAATGCCCATTCCTGAATGGAAGTGGGAGAGAATCGCAATGGATTTTGTGGTTGGTCTTCCAAAGCCTTGAGTAAGTATGACTCTATTGGGTGATTGTTGATAGGTTAACTAAGTCGTCTCACTTCATTCCGTCAAGGTGACCTACAATGCAGAGAGTTTAGCCAAGATCTACTCTCAGAGATCGTTCGTTGAATGGAGTTCCCCTCTCCATCATATCAGATAGAGGTACGCAGTTTACTTCTAAGTTTTGGAGAACTTGCATGCTGAATTAGGTACTAGATTGGACCTTAGTACTCGTTTTATCCTCAGACGATGGTCATCTGAGCGAACGATTCAAGTGTTGGAGGATATGTTTCGCGCATGTGGTGTGATAGAGTTTTTGGTGGCCATTGGGATAGCTTCTTACCTTTGGCAGAGTTTTCATACAATAATAGCTATCACTCTAGTATCGACATGGCTCCATTTGAAGCATTGTATGGGAGGAGGTGTAGATCTCCCATCGGTTGGTTCGATGCCTTTGAAGTTAGACCTTGGGGGACTGATCTGTTGAGAGATTCTATGGAGAAGGTGAAAGCTATTCAAGAAAAGCTTCTAGTGGCGCAAAGTAGACAAAAGGAGTATGCAGACCGAAAGGTTAGAGACTTGGAGTTCATGGAAGGTGAACAAGTCTTGTTGAAGGTTTCACCCATGAAGGGGTGATGCGGTTCAGAAAAAGGGTAAGTAAGTCCAAGGTATATTGGACCATTCGAAGTGCTTAAGCGAATAGGGGAAGTGGCTTATGAATTAGCCTTGCCCCCAGGGCTGTCGGAGTACATCCGGTATTTCATGTGTCCATGTTGAAAAGTACCATGGAGATGGAAACTACATCATCCGTTAGGATTCAGTTTTACTTGATGAGAGAATTTGACTTATGAAGAGGAACCAGTTGCTATTTTAGATAGAGAGTTCGCAAGTTGAGGTCGAGAGAAATTGCATCCATCAAGGTCCAATGGAAGAATCGACGGTTGAAGAGGCTACTTGCGAGAAGGATGCAGATATGCAAGAAAATACCCACATCTGTTTACAGATTCAGGTACTCCTTTTTGCCACTGTTTTTCTTCTTTTGATCGTTCGGGGACGAACGATGGGGTAAATTGGTATCTATTGTAACGACCTGTTAGTCGTTTCGAGCAGCAGATTGAAATTCTGGGAAAAACTGGCTGGGACTGGGACGACGGGTGTCACGACGGACCGTCGTGGTCACGACGGCCCGTCGAGAGTTTTCGTTCCATGACACTTAGAATTCTTCAAATTGGATATAAAATCGACTCTCTGTAAATTGTGACGGACTGCAGGACGTGCCGTCACATCCACGACGAACCGTCGTGATTTTCCGTTGCAAAACACTTCAACTTTTGAGAATTTGGTACAAGAAACGAGTTTCTGACCGTCAGGACGGAGGTGTAGGACGGACCGTCACCGGTGTGACGGGCCGTCACAGCCCACCTGGAATCTGGGGAGGTTGCGACGACCACGTGACGGACCGTCGCAGGCACGACGGCCCGTCACAGGTTGCGCAAATCCCAGGCAGTTTAGGATTTCTCCACACGTTTTAAGGGTCGTTTTGGACTATTCTTTCCTTAATTATAAAGATTGAGGGTTAACATCAATAAGTCTATTACTTGGGGGTTAAAAGAGGTAACCTAAGCTAATTAGGGGGTTTTATTGTCCTTTTATTCTTAATTATATGATAATTAGGGTAAAGGAAGAGAGGTTGGATAAAACAAAACAAAGAAAAGAGAGAGGGAGATTAATCGATTGAGAGAGAGTCGAACAAGGGAAAAAGGATATCAAAGCTTTGGAATTCTTGCTTGATCACTAGTTTCGGTGGAGGTAGGTTAGGTTAGGGTTATGTTACGATATTTGTAGTGAACTCTTAATAGTGAATGTTATGTGTTGATAGTATTGTAAACCCTGCTATGTGCTTAAATTGTATGCTGCATGATTATGATATGATTATGAAATTGTGATGAATTAACAAAGCATGATGAAGCTATTGAATCCCAAATCTTGAAATAACCCTAATTCGCTTGATATATATATAATAAGATTGATGATGCCTTAGTATGAAAGAAGGCTTGATAAATTATATAATGAGAATGATGATGCCTTAGTGTAAAAGAAGGCTTGATGAATTAGGGGATCGGTGCCACGTTCCGGTACCAGGATAGAATGAATATGAGGATCGGAGTGTCACGTACCGACACAGGATAGAATATGGATCGGGTGCCACACCGTCCGAGGAGGTACAGGATAGATTAATATGAGGATCGGAGTGTCACGTTCCGACACCAGGATAGAATGAATATGAGGATCGGAGTGTCACGTTCCGACACAGGATAGAATATGAGGATCGGAGTGTCACGTTCCGACACCAGGATAGTATATGGATCGGGTGCCACGTTCCGGTACCATGATAGTATATGAGGATCGGAGTGCCACGTTTCCGGCACCAGGATAGAAATAGAGGAGCGGAGTGTCACGTACCGACACAAGAAGAAGAAAGATAATGAATCTTGAAAGATAATGAATATACTCAATCTAATGAACTTAATTCCCAAATGAGTATGGATTGAGGCTTGAGTCTCATGTGTGAACTTGACGGAAATTGTTTAGGAATTAAATTGTTATTGCTACATGTTGAGTATTGTAGTCGATTTACACATTATTGATATATATTGTTCCCTATTTTGAGTTGGCCGATGATATCTACTCAGTACTTGTGGTTGTACTGATCCCCTACTTTTATGTTTTCTTCTTTGTTATTTGTGTAATGCCGCAAACGTTCCGTCAACTTCAACTCAACAGTAAATCAAGCCAGTCTTCGTCACACGGATCTTCAGGGTGAGCTAATGGCTTCTAGCTTGGACTGGGTCTTCTTCTTCAAGTCTTGATGCCTTGAACTTCCGGCATGGACTAGCTTTTTAGTCATTTTGTTTTAGACATCCTAGCTTAGTAATTTGAAATAGATGTTCTTGTGATGATGACTTCCAGATTTTGGGGATAATAGTAATAATAGTTTGAATTGTTTTTATTAATGAGTTTAAGTCTTCCGCATTTCTTTTGTTGATATTGTATTAAAATGTTAAAGGTTAGATTGGTTGGTTCGCTCACATAGGAGGGTAAATGTGGGTGCCAGTCGCGTCCCCGGCTTTGGGTCGTGACATATATATATAAGATATATATATATATATATATATATATAATATATATATATATTATATATCTATATAGATATATATTATATAGATATATATATATATATATATATATATAAAATTTATTCCATAAATGTAGAGACATCATACAATTCTTTTTATTGAAAGTTATATTTATAAATAAAACAATAATCACCTATTCATAGTTGTAATCAATTTTGATTAAATTTGTTAAACAAAGCGACGGAAAACATGTCTTTGTCTGTTCCTTTTGGATCAAAATATCTTGTCAAACCTTTTTAAAAAATGACGGATAAAGTCTCCAAGTTCGTCACTTTTTGGTCGAAATATTTGTCAATTTTTTTTTGAAAAAAAAAATGGACAAAGACATGGTATCCATTTTTAATATTTAATTATATTCTGGTAGAAATGGGTTTTCCGTAATTTTTTCATGTCTGGTTCTCTCTCTTTTATCTTGTATCTTCTATCACTTCTCTCTAAGAGAATACTTACGCCATGTTTCTGCCACCACCTTCAGACGTCGTTTACCATATCCTGTCAGCCTCACTAACTATTCCTAGTCCCATCTTCACCACCCGTTCTTCCCTACCTACTGCCTCTCCTCATTGTTAAAAGATTATGATTTAATTTTAGCTTCTTCCAAATTCTAGTATTTACATTTGATTTTATAAATAGTATATTATTTTGTTTGTTGAATTCATGTATTATAAATTCATTTATTTGTGTATTTCATTATTGTTATCTAGGGAGTAAATTGTGTACTTTTTATTTTACTATTTTCATATGAAAGTTAGATTAGAAATTTTACAATATTGTAGTATTTTAGAAATTTAAGTTGTGAACATTAGAGAACTTGAATTTTTGTATGGTTTTAGAAATTAGGTTTTGAACTCTAGAATTCTTGATTTATTTTAGGATTTTAGAACTTTAAGTTGTGAATATTGGAGAACTTGAATTTTAGTATGATTTTAGAACTTTAGAAATCTTTAATTATTGTAAGATTTTAGAACTTCAAGTTCTGAACGTTCGAAAAATTTAGTTTTTCTAAGATTTTAGAACATTAAGATGTGAACTTTAGAGACCTTGATATATTGTAGGATTTAGAAATTTCGAAAACATGAAGTATTTTAGAATTCTAGAATTTAGGTTGTGAACTTTAGTAATATTGATGAGATATAGACTTTATGAACTATATAGAGAAGCTTACAAGCTCCTACCTTAAGAAGTTCTCTTTGTGCAGGTATATTGTATGAAAAAACACTAGCCACCAACTCAAAATTAACGCCTGAGAATAAGAAAAATCTAACCAACAATGAATATCAATGATCAAGAAATGAGTGAAAAGGAACCAGATCTTAAGCAAATGTACAAAGAAGAAGAAAGAATAGCTAACATCAAAGTTTATCTCAATAGTAAGTTTCCTCGAATTCATGTTATCCGATATGGAAGACACAAACATTAGTTTTGTCACAAAACTCCTCGACGACTTTAGTCTCCAGGTGTAACGACCCAAAACCGAGCCGCGACTGGCACCCACATTTATCCTCCTATGTGAGCGAACCAACCAATCTAAACCTTAACATTTCAATGTATATCAACAGAAAGTAATGCGGAAGACTTAAAGTCATTAATAAAAAAACCCATTCAATGACTATTAAAATTCAACATCTATTATTCCCAAAAATCTGGAAGTCATCACCACAAGAACATCTATGATCAAATTACTAAACTAAGAGTATTCTAAAAAGCTCACACAAGTAAAAGCTAGTCCGTGCCGGAACTTCAAGGCATCAAGACATGAGAAAGAAGATCCAGTCCAAGCTAGAAGCATTAGCTCACTCTGAATTTCCGATGTAGTGAAGACTGGCTAGAATTACTGTTGAGTCGAAGATGACGACACGTTTGCTGCACTCCACAAATGCAAAGAAGAAAACATAAAAGTAGGAGTCAGTACAAAACACGGGTACTGAGTAGAACCATCATCGGTCAACTCAAAATAGAAAACAGTATATACCAAGTAATATCATAAAATCAACTATGATACTCAACATGTAGCTACAACAAGTACTATATCATTAAAAATTACCGTCAAGTTCACACATGAGGACTCAAGCCTCAATACCATACTCATTTGGAATTATATTCATTAGATTTGAGTATATTAGCATCTTTCAAGATTCATTATCTTTATTTCTCTTGTGTCGGTACGTGACACTCCGCTCCCTCATATTCTTTATTCCTCTTGTGTCGGTAAGTGACACTCTGATCCCCTACTACTATGTGTCGGAACGTGACACTCCGATCCCTAAATCTACGTGTCGGTTCGTGACACCCGATTTCTTAAATCTACGTGTCGGTTCGTGACACCCGATCCCCTAAATCTACGTGTCGGTTCGTGACACCAAATCCTCTAAATCTACATGTCGGTTCGTGACACCCGGTCCCCCTAATACTACGTGTCGGTTCGTGACACCCGATCCTTAATTCTATGTGTCGGAACGTGACACTCTGATCCCCTAATCTTATTCTATCAATTCATCAAGCCTTTTCTTATACTAAGGCATCATCAATCTCATTACTTTTAGTTCATAAAGCCTTCTCTCATACCAAGGCATTATCATTAACAGGAGATTAGGGTTTTGCAAGATTTGGGATTCAATAACTTCTTCATGCTTATATAATCACAATTATATAATCACATTCATGCAAGCATACAATTAAGCACATAGCAGGGTTTACAATACTATTAATGCATATCATTCGCTATTAAGAGTTTACTACGAATATCGTAAAAACCATAACCTACCTCCACTGAAGACTAGTGATCAAGCAAGAATTTTCCCAAAGCCTTGTGTTTCTCTCTTCTCGTTCGATTCCCTTTCCTCCTCTTTGTTCTTTCTATTTTTCTTATTCAAACTCTCTTTCGTTTACCCTAATTATCATGTAATTAAGAATAAAAGATTGCAATAATAACCCACTAATTAACTTAAGGTTACCTCTTTTAACCCCTAAGTAATTAGACTTATTAACATTAACCCACGAAATTTATAATTATAGTAGGAATAGTCCAAAAACGTCCCTTAAAACATTTAAAGAAATCCGACCCAGACTGGGATTACGCAGTCTGTGACGGCCCGTCGTACCTGCGACCGTCCGTCCTGCAGGTCGTCGCAAAGTTCAGAGACTAAATTTCCACTAAAGAATCTGTGATGGTCCGTCACGCCTTTGACGGTCCGTCCTGCCATTCCGTCACGAAGTTCAGAGAGTCGATTTTCAGTACCCAATTTCAGAATTTCTAAGTGTTTTGAAACGAGACACTGCGACGGTCCGTCGTGCCCATGACGGTCCGTCGTGGGGTCCCTCGTCTCAGCCATTTTTCCAGAAATAAAATCTGCTGCTCAAAACGACTAAACAGGTCGTTACACCAGGATGAACAAGAAAACACCAAAATTATCAAAACTCTATTCCTATAGAATTAGCTGTTTAACTTCTATTGTATGCTCCCTGGAGGCTTGCTTCAATTTTTAAACTAGTAGGGAAGAAGGTGGGATAATTATATCTCCAAAAGAGACTCTAATCCCTGTGGCTGGGTACAAAAAAAAACTTATTCACCTAGGAGAAGAATACTATCTTATAAACCTTATTCGACAATAAAACTATGAAAAAGTCCTTCACAAAGGGCCACGGTTCATAGGTTCATATTTCATCGCAGTCCGTAAGATGGAATCTAAATTTAATATTTCTGGATTCGATATTAAGTTCTCTAGTATTTGGATTACATATCCTTAACCGTCAACTAAATTTACAATCTTAAAAGAATACTCCAAAAAATAGGAAGCAGAATAGGATCCATTCAATTAATAGACAAAGTTACAATGAACACTAACAAATGTAGATATGCTAGGTAATGAATTATCTCACCTCTTGTCAAGTTTTTTCCAACGGAAGTATTGGTAAGAACACATCTAGGAAATATTGAGTATGAACCATGTACTCCCCTCTGTACATATTCCGGAAGACGTTGTCATTTGATCCATTCTTGTCCTCGAAAGGTATCAGATATACCTTCAAATTTCACCTAAGTTAGATTGAATAATGATTTCAGAACTGAACCAACAATTGTAAAAGAAAACGAAGTATGAACCACAATTGTTTATCCAAAAAAAATAAAACAAAGGAAACAAACCTACAACAATATTATCTATGTCAAGCCATAAATTTACACCGAGACAGTGAGCCAAAAAGAGACACATTATATTAAATAGACCATATTAGTATTGTCACCCGCCGAACCTATACCATGGGAGGGACTCAACTTGAGAACAATTGTTGGCCACAAAGGGACCCTTGACCTATCTTACATACTAACTTAACTCCACAAAGATAAATATGTGTAATCAACTTGAATGTTATAAATATATATTCAACTGGACATTAACACAAACTCAAGTATCAAACATAAGACAATGATAATGAAACACTAAAAAACAAACATATGACTATCTATGAAAACTCTAAAAACTGAGATAATGTCTGGACAAGACCCAAGACATCTTAATGAACTAATAATAATAGTGAAAGCAATAAAAAGGATCCTCCTGAAGCAAGGAGTCTAACCCCAAGACTCTGAGAGCTCAACTGGATCAATGATGTTTAGGATGCTAATCTTAGTTAATAGTGTCTGTATCATAAATAAGATGATATCTAAGTGACATCACTATATTGAATGTACAAGTATACGAGGGTAATTCTAATACTAGAAATAAGCTTGAAAGGAATTGACGAACATACCTATTTCAAATAAACTCAATATAACTGAACTCATTTCAGTATAAAGCCGGTTAAATCAAGTGCAACATAAAGAAAGTTGTTTAAAACATGATGTTAACTTTGTGTGTATGCAAAGATACATATAAATATGTATGTAAAAATACAAATAAATAGTTTATATAGGAATACAATTACTATTGTGGATGTTTCTCAAACCAACAACCACTAAATAAGATCATTGTGGGGATAGAATATTTTTCCTCACGCTGCCAGGGTCGACCTGTACATTGCCGAGTTCATAGAACGTTAAATACAAATTTTCTTCAACAGTCTATGCTAAAAATAACTACTTGAAACAACTAAAAAAGTATGACCCTTTTCTACCTATGATGACTACATAGTTTATGCGGGTTGTGAGTGGTTTAAACTCTCCCATATGTATGTGCTCTATACTACTCCAAAAAGTAAGGTAATTGCTCTTATGTTTATAAACATAATTCTTTATGTGATTTGATATTCTCAAAAAACTATCTGGAAGGATATCTTGAAAATCAAAGTTTCCATTATTGTTTAATTGTGAAAGTGTTTACTCTTTACTTAAAACTAGCTTAAAGTCTCTTTGGAAATAAAATTTTTCTTTCTTGTTTAAATGTGAATCCATTTTAAATTCTTTGAGAATACATAATCCTCATATAATTATGAAGAAATGAATTTCAACTTTACTCTTTACTCAACTCAAAACCAAGTCTTAAAACAAAGTTATATCGTTTGTAAAAGACTTTCGGACAAGTCTATGAACATCTTTTTGCATGGCTCTTAAATTCTGTTGACTTGAATCGACTGTAAACTAATCCTTTAGTTGAATTTTGGATTCAAGGATTGTGATTTGTGATACGAAAGATCTCATGATGTTTATGAGTGTTTTTAGATTGTTGAACCTGAGAAAAGATCGTGAAATCGCTGTGTGGAAGCATTCCTGGTATGTGTAGATGCATCTTATTATTTGGTCACAGAATAATTTTTTAGTAAGACGCGGAGAAAACTTTGTCAATCTTAAGGATCAGGTCTAAGATGTGTCTTACTTGTTCGTTCATCGTTTTATAACCCCAATTCACCTAAATTTGATTATATTTTCTCCAATTTTGTTTAGATTAAGATACCCAGAATAGGTACAGAATTATTTAACTCAAAACAACCTAACAATAGACATTAATCTCTCAAGAACTCCTCAATCTCACCCCTAATTCAAGAACAAAAGAAATTCAAGAATATAAAACATAAAAGTTTCAATATTTTAGGACAAAAATCATACTTAAATAAACATGTTTGGCATGTGGGTGAACGAACCCAACGCTGCCTGAATTCAAATAACTCGTAGGGATCATCCCTTGAAGGAATACACAAGGAATTTTGAAGAACCTGAAGGTTATTCTCTTTCTCCTCCTTTCTCTTCTACTCTTCTCTTGTCAAAGACCCTTACTCAATATCGTAAACCGTAAGATGATTCCTTTCCCAATAGACCCTAGCTAATTACCAAAAATGATTTTAAAGGAATCGCGTATGAAATTAAACAGACCATAATGCCTTTCTAAAATCATTATTGAACTCCAGTTATTTGAACATCCCAACTTCAAATGGGCATATATCTCTAATAAGAACATGGAATCACGTAAACTCAGCGATGTTTGAAAGATTATTCTAAAATACTTCATATGATAGATGGAAACACAACTAACTCATCGATATCTATAAGATATGGTCATTGAAGTTTTTAAAAAAACAACTTTACATAGTTAACAAATTTTCCAAATATTTATATTCTTTCCAAAAATGACTATATCCAATTTCTAACTTCTTTCTAGCTAAGGGGTGCCCAAATACCAACAATAAATAGACCAAACTAACATTCCTAGTAAAAACAGAAAATCGAGAACACATTTACAATGCAAAAAAAAGATTTTGATGGCCCACGAAAAAAAACCACAGGGAAAATTAAATACAAGAAACAAAAAATACCCTATTAGAACTCACTCAACCCATGTTGAACCAGAGTTGGAAACTTAAAGAAAAACAAAAAAAAGTATATGTACAAGCCACGCTAAAAATCTTGGTACCAAGTTTTTATAAATGATACAAAATCCCCTAACGTGGAGAGAGCAACACACACCACTATTGAAAAAAAAATCAATCATAACAGTAGCTAAATCTACCAAATAAAACCAATTAACAAATAACATAGCTCATACTCTCACATCAAAGAAGTTCTACATACTAATTTTCATATATCTTTGAAAATTAGTACAACTATATCAAATACGAAAGCCAACGAGGCACTAGAACTTGAAACAATTAATCCCATCCAAATTGAACTGGAAAACGATTTAAATAACCTTTATAATTTTGTAAGTACTTCAAAAAAATGAGCTTGTCAAAATTGACAAGCTTAGCTTGCTAACATCTCCACTGAAAATCAACATCACACGTCGACCGAACAGGAAAAAGGTGCAATAAAATCACAAAGTAAAATCTACTATCATTTCAATCACATTAAATATTCAAAATCAAGGCTTTATGTCACTCCTCGAGATTACCCCCAAGATGTGACATAATGTACAAGATTCCACAGAGTCTCATACAAGCATCATAGCATTCATAACATTAGATTATAAGAGAATCAATATGGAATTAACACTTCTTAGTTAAAAGAATACACTTCAAAGATACATCATTTAAAAATGTATATGATGTCTACTCTCTCACATGGTCAAATAAGACATTGTAACTAATGATATGGTCACGACCCTTTAAAATTGAATGTATTAAAAAAAGTAGACATAATTAATTATAAATAAAATATAAGAAACCTCCAAACACTTGTCCTAGATTCATGAGGACGTACCACTTTATATTGGTAAGTCCTTCTAAGCCCTTGAACTATAGAACTCAATTACTTGCCAGAACTTACATTTGTAGTAAAACAAGAAAAAATTTGGATTTAGCACAACACAAAGTATGATGATCATGCAAAAACATGCTTCAGAAGGGACATTTTGTTGTAAAGTCATACATATGATCTTTTGATAAAACATTAGAAACACCTGCATAATAGGCATAAAATACAAATATAACAAACTACAATTTATATATTCACATTAGGACACAATCAGTACATAATCACATTACTTCAAATAAGCTTTAATTCATGTAACCTTCAAACTATACTTTGTGCAATGTAGTAATATGGTCCCATACAACTATCCACACTTAGTAACACGTTAAGGTCACTAAAAGTGAACTTTCCTTTCATCCTTTCCATCTTAAAACAACATCTATTCATAATAGTCATGAAACATTACATAAGTCATATCAACATATTAGAACCATCTTCTATGGGAACCCTAGGTAATACTTGTGCAATGTACTCGTAGTAAGTATTCCTTTGAAGCCAACATATACTAGGCACATTCATATTATTTATGTCAATACATGGAAGTAATTAATAAGAAAATCTAAGTAACGCATACATCATTTCATGACGTTTATAAGTTAACTTTATTGATTATCTTAGTTAAGTGAACCTTCATTCATTATTCATTAAGTCGACCTTATCATTAGAATCATCATAACATCACATTCATTCATTAAGAGAACTTTCATTCATTAGAAATTATAAAAGGACACACCATGACTACTTTCAAATCCTACTTGTGCAATGGATGGATGTCATTCCCTAATACAAACAATACTAAGTACCACATTCGTCATAAGCAATAGTTAATTAACATTCTTTGTGGGGGTAAGCCTTAACTTACATAGACAAATTGTGCAATTCATAGAATCCGCGTGTCACCCTCACCAAATAATGGATTCCTACTTTTTTAAGTCAGGACAATTGCTTTTTAGCTTCTATAGATCCACTAGAAATAGAACTATGAGGATGCATGGTTATGGGATAGGTTGATCGTTACAAGATATCCCACCTAAACTCACGTGAAGTATCCATATGAAAAGATTGATACTAGAAACCCCACATAAACTCAAATGAGAGATTCTACCTCATATCACTATCAAGATGGTTCTTAGCGTTATTCCCGATAGTGTACTTCAAAACCGTAACATTAGTCATCATTATGTGATAAAGGCTTTCTACTAGATACCCCTCCTCAACTTACATTTGAAAAAATAAATAAGCACCTCCACCTTTCAAGTCGATCAACATCTAATTTATAATTCTAATTCAATAAGTAATTGATCATAACTTTCTATTCATGGGTACATAAAATAATTAAAACACACTATAATTACCTATTATTAAATTATGGATAATTATACAATTAAATAACCTAAAGCAATTCATGTTCAATTCATAAAATCTCATAATTAACAAATCCATTTCATTAAGGTACATTATAGGAATTGAGAGTATTCATTGGTTCATAGAGTATTTTTATCATAAATAATAAATTAAACACTAATAAAGTAATAGTATTCCATTAATAACCATTTTCAAACGTTTGGTTAGGAACCCACGAGTTTAAGTAAAACCTAGAGTTTTTCAAAAACTTGAAAACTTCTTCGAGATTGACTCGAGGGGTGAAAGCTACCCTAGATGAAGTATAGTCATACCTTTATCAAGAATCCTTGACGAAAATTGAGGAATAAACACTTTGAAATCCACAAACCCAAGCTTTATTCGCTCTTCTTATTCCTTGAGTTTTGAGAGTGAAATTGTTGAGAGAAGTAGAACTCTAGGGTTTTTATATGGGTAATTATAAACAATGAAGTTAATGAAGTGTTGTAAGACTTAAAACAACATATACTAATGATTTAAACTATTTAAAATCAACCCTTTTTAATAATTTGTTGATAAGAAAATACTATTAAATCCTTATCTGTGGCAGCCGCGACAGGGACAAGGCCCACTTCTAGTGTCCTTGAAATGGGACAACTGTCCGTGGTGGTGCTAATGGTCCTCTGGGAAGTGAACTCCTCTTCAGTTCTAACCCCGACAATGCTAAGGAAAATTATAAAGTCCACATCTATAGACCGTGTTTGAGACCAGTGACCGTGAAGTGATCCGAGAATTTGGGGTAGTATCTTGGCCACACTGGCTTGCCTACTACGCCACAAAGGGACCTTCATGGCAACTTCTATGGACCGTGGTCAAGACCACTGGCCGTGAAGTGGTTCATGAACTTGGGACAGAGCATGGCCAAAGTTGGGCAGCCTTGGCCTTTGGCTTAGGCCTTGCAACTTAGCTTGGAACTTTCCCTTGCTACTGTTATACAACAATAAGAAGGGTCCTTCCATTACAGAGACTAATACTTACCTTGACAATGACTCACTAAAACCCCTCAAAAGAGGATGACTATAAGATTATATAACAAGAAACCTCATAGTAACCTCAACACAACATCATTAGACTATAGTTTAACCTATTGAATTTTACAGGTCAATACATTATCCCCAAAATAAAAACATTCGTCTTAGAATGACACGTTTAATCACTTTAGGGGGTTAAAGACTCACAAAACAAGAATTCGATCATGCATGCAACATCATCAACAACGAACAAAAATAGGAGTAAATATCAACTCCACATCCAAAAACATCAATGCTAGTCAAGAATGTAGGAACTAGATCTACTACCCATTATTCATCAAAACATCAACATTTCACACAACATTGGAGGAATTGCTTTATACAACACACATCAGGCCCATCATAAAATCATAAGAAAGATTATGCAACTCTTAACAAAATACCATATGAGCATGATTAACATTTTGACCCATGAAGCACAAACACAATCTATCTAGATGTATATCAACATTAGGAACATAAATAATATAAATTTATTTTCGCTTTTAAAGATAAAATAATCAAGAACATGCATATTATAAGGAAGCCAATGAAAATTCATACACAGTAATGACTACAAAACATGAAACAAGCTACAAGGGACTTTAGGTCTCAATCTTGAAAAAGAATAGACGGAAAGAGATAATAATATAGTAACTTTCTAAACCTTATTATTATACATACTATCCCCCACTTAACATAACACCTAACTAAGGTTAACATAATATAAACATAGGAACCATACCATTATTATAAACTTGCTTTGCCATTATTCCTCTTACCATGAGTGTTGCAAAATCCCTCATCTTCTGACCCTTCTTTCTTCATCGAAAGAATGGCAAGGGATTTTTTAAATAATGAACCACCTCCATTTCCTCCTTTATTATTTGATGTAGACATCTTATCCTTGGAGGTTATTGGGGAATCCTTGTTATGAAACCTCTTTTTTTACTTTGGTTGACCTTGCTCATCGAGACTAACTCTTTTTGCTTCCTTATTCATTTGCTTAATTTTTTGTTTCCTTAGTTATTTGAGGAAAGACCATGATCTTTGAAATATCCATGTCATAATGGATGTCATGACCTGGGCTACCCTCTAGAATATTATATGATGTACTTGACCCTGAAGGGGTTGCATAACAGCCCTCAACATATCTTTATTATATCTGACAATCCATGTTCAACTTCCTTAATATAAGATAAATGGAATCTAGACTTGCATAATTACACCATCTAAGCATAAGAGTAAGAAAGTTGGGACATATCCGTTAAATCATTAGAAAAGTTTTTATATGAAATTACAATATAGTCTTTAAAAAGAAAAGTAAACTAGAACAAGAATAAATAACATTCTTTCCTTAGAGTTCAAGACTCACCAAAACATGGAGGTAGAAACAAATGTTTTCTTCAAGAATGGACTAAAAGCACTTCAACGACCCAAAACCACACGTATAGGAGATGTAGAAGAGAAGGGATTAGTACTAAATCACTAAGTATGAAAACATTCGTCAAAATCCTTTAATGTACTAAAAAGGACATTTAAGTCAAAATCACGCATATATTAAGTTGAAGACCATTTATGCCCATAATGACATAATACAAGTCATAATACCATTTATACATCATTCTTAATAACATAGTAGGACCATCACCTTAGTGTATAGTTGGCATCCCATAATACAAACTATAGTAAGTATCGATTTTGAATGACCTTAGTTACACATATAAAGTTTAGACCTCATCATAATCCATAAACATACATAAGTAAGTAGCCATGTTCATCACATATACATAAGGAGGGTCATATCTTAACAACAATCAAATCAACATATATCATACCTCCATCTCTTACTTGTGACATATAAAATTGAAGTCCCATACCCCAACACCTACTAAGTACTTCTTCTTTTAAAAAAGAATGTTCCTATTTCCTTTTTAGTTTTTTTCAAAAAGAATGACCCCTTTTCTTTTTTGGCAACACTTTAACTTAAATTTTCATGTGGCATTTTTAAGACTACAAGATTAAAGGGAATTTTGGTATATTTTACATAATTTTAAATTAATAGCACAAGATTAAAAAGTACTTCTTTCTTTCTTAAACTTCGTACCAAGTCAAACTAGGCAAATCTTTTTTACACAAAGGGATTATAAAGAAATCACAAGTGTAGTTCAAGCCATACTCATTATCTTATTACATAAGTAGAATAGCATTAACGGACATAAAACATGTGACCTACATGGAATCTGATAGTCATATAACCCCACACCGAAAATTATTCTTTCTACTTGCCTAAGGTAAAAAAATACAAATATCATTATAATATGTATACACTAACTATGATATATATGGTCAGATAGTTATGGGATAAGGAGATTGCTTCTACAAACCCAGCCTATAGTACTAGCAGGAGAGTTTGAAACTCATGAGATTATATGTAGATACCCGACCTAATACTAGCGTGAAGGATTCTACCTCATTTGCCATATCCTCTCAATGCTATGAATTATTCTCCAATTTCTACATAGTTAAGGTGAATTGTAAGTTCATATGTGAAGGAGTACATTACCCTTCATTCAATAACACTCACACATAGCCCATTGATTCAACCTACTTTGAACGTTAGAACCATCATATAATCATCCAAGACAATCCATACTAAGTCATGTCTAGTATTAAAAGAAATTTGTCTTTCAACAATACCACAATTCACACATTAGTAATTAGATATTCACCATTAAGGTGGTATATAACTTCATAAATAATATTCATGAAAAGTAAGAACCTCCACCTTTTAAGTTGATTAAAAATTTATATGTAAGAGTCTTAAACATACAGTACCTTCATACATTACCTTCAAAGTTATAATTAAAGATTTAACACTTAAAATTTACTCTTCAAGGGTCATAGATCACATATTGCAATCACACATATAACTAATACTTAAAGGATTCATAGAATAAGACTAATGGAATAAATTAACATAGATCCTATCCTAAGTATTCACATTGCATCAATAAAGTTGGCATCATGGATAAAAACATGGGTTCAAGAGAAGTTTAACAATTAAAAAAACCTCATTAAACATAAATTACATTATATTATAGTATAAAAAAATAAGAAAGTGTTTTTGAAAAGAACCATTGGTTATAATCAAATCCCTAATTTTGAACAAATTCCCAAATTCAAAATTAGCAGTGGAAGGGCTTTATGGAGAAATCAATTCAATGAATGAAGGTTCCCATACCTTGTTTGAATCTTCAACACGAAATTGGGATGGAAATCTCTGATCTTGACCTTAATGTTGAATCTTTTTGTGTTCTTTAATGTAGGAACTTTTCGAAGACAACAATTTTACAGTATTGTAATTTGTGGGAATTATTTGGGTATTTTGGTTTTTGGGTTTGATATTGGGTAAAAAATGACTTAAAAAATATACATACCGCCCCCAAAATACCCTAAACAATCCTACATTAATTTGACTTAATAAGGAAATGTCCCATTTGATCTTCATTTAATGGTCTCCGTCCAGGCTCATGAGCTCCATCACGAGCAATGGGGATTACCACACGCTGTGGTGCTTGTCATGAGTACTGAGGTAGTAACATTTTATTTTGTTGAAACACACTACAAGACTACATCAAATGCATGAAGCAGCCTCCCCTTTGTAAAGTTCACCAAGGCCTGTTATGCTGCCTGTGGTGACCTTAGGGCAGCAACTCCCCAAAAATTCACCATTGCCTAACAAATACTATGAGAGTCTCACGACCCCCCTTCACGAGCCGTGGAGTTGAACAAGGGTCGTGGTCCCCCTCGTGAAGACTTGGGGATGTAGCCACTTAATAGGGTCAGCCATGGCCTTTGTCCTTGGCTTGACCCTTGCCTTTGAACTTGACCCACGGTCTAACTTCTAAATAATTTTATTCCTCACTTTAAATGGCTTACTAATAATTCTGGGAGTCATTTAAATTAATTTTAGTTAAAAATTTAGTCTTTAGTTCAACCTAGCATTTTTCCGAGTATTACAATATCTCCACCTTCGGAAAATTCATGCCCCAATGACTCCTTAAATAATTATAGGTTAAATAAAGACTCAAGATTAGCATCCAAAAAAGAAAGAAACATAAAAATATAGAAAAATTCAAACAAGGAAACATCTACTCCATTCTTCAATCATAATAATTCTCCCAAGGAAGTTAGAACTACATCCACAACACAATATTCAAAAGACTTATCATTTCATATAACATAAAGAGAAACTACCTTCTCGAACACAAATGATCTCAACATAAACATTAAAGAGCCAATATGCCATTTTTATCAAAATATAACTAAGCATGTTCAATAAAACATTTCATATATTCAAATACACTATCACCATACTAAATTGCAAAACAATCATGAGGGACACATAATTTAATGAAAACACAAGATACATTAAACATGAATTTTCAAATTAGTATGCACACAACAAGGATATCATGAAAAGCTCAACAATACACATGACTCCCAATACACTAGGAACAAAGAGGAACTACTAACGGCAACTTTGACTAGGACAAGAAGGAAAAAAAGAGCATAATACGACTTAATATGGGCCTCCAACTACAAAGTGTCACTCTTAACATACTGTTTCCACCATAGAACCTTGAGGGAATCTACTTCTTTATTCCTGAATATCTTCACTTGTTGGTAAAAAATGTTAACTGGGACCTCTTCATAGGAAATTTTCTCATCAACTTCTAGACCTTATTAAGGAAAATCGATACCGGGTCACCAATGAACTTTTTTAGCATGGAGACATTGAACATCTTTTTAATCAAAGAAAATTCACTAGGAAACTTAAACACATATGCAATATTTCCATCACGTTTGAAGATATCATAAAGGCCCGCATATCGTAGACTGAGACTTCCCTTTCTACCAAACCTCATTACCCCTCTCATGGGTCAGTCAAGTAAAATCGATAACCATTCTCTAACTCTACATACCTCTTTCTATTATTGGAATAAAAATTTTGTCCACTTTGAGCAGTGTTAAGCGTATCTCTAATAATTCAAACTTTTCAATGGATTTAAAAATCTATTCAGGATTAATAGAGAAAATTCATCTACTTCGAACAAACCCATCGTAGACCTACACCTTCTCCCATAAAGTGATTCAAACTGATTCATAACTATATTTTAGTGATAACTATTTTTGTAGGCAAACTCTATCAATGGTAGATGGTCATTCCAATAACCTTTGAAATCAATAACGCATTCTCTCAACATATGTTCTAGTGTTCCAATGGTGCATCTGATTGACAATCCATTTCAGGATGAAAAGTAGTACTAAGCTTATTATTTATACCAAGCCTATTTTGGAATGCCTTCCAAAAGAGAGAAGTAAATGGAGTTCCCCTATCCAAAATGATGGACAAAAGAACGTAGTCTTGCAGCGAAAAGGAAGCAGTGATGAGAATGAAATGGGCTTACTGGGTCATCTTATGAGCAATAACCTAAATAGAGTCATGTTTCCTTCGTGTTTGAGGGAAACCAACAAAAAAGTTGATATTGACATCCTCCCACTTCCAAGTGGGAATATATCTTTGTTGGGACAAATCTCTATTTTTTTTATAGTTCTCTTTAACTTGTAGGAAATTTGGACATTTTTCCATAATACCCGATATATCCTTCTTCATGTCATTCCACCTATACATCTCCCATATGTAATTGTAAATATTTTTCTCCCATATAAATAATTTATTGTGAACCATGAGCCTCTTTAAATATTTTCCCTCTTAAGTCATTTACATCCGGGACACACAAGCTACATTAGTACCTACGCATTACATCTCCCCCTTAAGAGAAAGCCTCAACGAACTTTTTCTGAGCCAATTATTTCAATACCATAAAAATAGGATCAAGGTGTTTTATAGACATCACATAAACTACTTATAAGGATTCAGAACTATGATGATTCTTGAATACACCCTTTGGTGAATAAACTAGTCGAACACCAAACTGGAAATTATATTCACATCATGGACCAACTCATTTTTCTCTTCTTCAACATGACCCACACTACCCATAGACATTAAAATCAAATCATCCACAATAGGATTGTCTTTGTCGGGGTGGTAAATGACACTCATATCATAGTCTTTCAAAATCTCTAACCATTATCTTTGTTCGAGAATCATATCTTTTGGTAAAATATATATTGGACACTTTATTGATCGGTAAACACATATAAATGTACTTTATAAAGCTAACTTCTCCAAATTTTCAACCAAATACTATGACTTCTAATTCAAGATCATGGGTCGAATAATTATTTTCATAGACCTTGAGTGTGATACCTCTTAAATGATTTAGGTGAAACTAGAGAATAACATGTTTGTAATGAGTTTATAAGGTCCTAAAATGGTATATAATTTGGTTATGAGGCTGTGTCTAAATATTTAGGCGGTCAACTGTCAAGGTACAACCAAGTCGTTCTATGGCTAGTCACCTATATGTCTTATGTGTTTTTATGTTCTTATGTGTGTGTTTTATGAGTTTATGAGGTACTTATATGATTAATAATATTGTTTATATGAAGTGTTTCAAGTAGAATGATTTTTGGAGGTCAAACGTCCAAGAACGTCCATAACATTTGAAAGGTTTTCCTAAAACCAAAATTTTACGTCTTAGCATGTTTCGTCGAGTTTTATTTGTTTATTTTGGATGAAAATGATGTGGGAGTTCCTAAATTCATATATTATCATATTTGAGTTGGACACGTCCATGAAAAAAGCCCTAAGAACCAACAAAGGGTCCTTGAGGAATGACCCTACACAAGATCCTAAGGCTATCTTGACCAGCCCAAACGACTGAGGCATTCGACGACTAGTTGGCTGGTCGACGCCCCGTCTATGGTGGGCTTGGGTAAAAACATATCCTTGGTAGATTAACCTCCCAATGGCACGTCTTTGATCTAAACAACGGCCAGCCGGAACGTCTCGTCATTGGACTAATGCCTCGTCCATGGGCAGTGGTAGTGAGGCATGCAATTGGCATATTTCACTATTAAGTGATGGGGTTAATTGGTAAATTCACCCCACATCCAAAGAATTGTTTGAGAGGTTTACTTAGGGTATTTTTGGTATTATAAGTGGTTTTAAAAGTCCTAACTACCTAGATGGATTCATTATTCTAAAATCAAAACACCAATTATCTAAAACATTCTCTAGCACTCAATTAAAGTTAGAACTCATTGAAGAGATTGGATTGATGTTTTGTTGGTTATTCTTCATAAATTTAAGCCGTTGTAGCTTCATTGAGGTATGGTTTTCATCCTTGAATGTTCTATCTTCAAGGAGCCAAACTTCAAAGTTATTTCTAAAGTCTTCTAAAGATGAACTTGTCCAATTTTGTGATCTAGCCATGGGTTCTTGAAAAAAGCATTTTGAATCTTTGAATATTCATTGAATTGATGTTAGATTTATGGTTTCAACCTAAAATCTTCATGAACCCATGCAAAAGATAAACTCTTCAAATTGGCCATATTATATGTGTTATGATCATTTCTTAATGTTTTAGAATTCTAATGTAGTTTTCTTCGGGCTATTGAATGATATAAGAATTGTATTACATTTATGTATAGGATGTATTGGATTAATTAATTTATATTTAATTAATCTAGATTCATTTAGTATTATGATTTTTGTATTGAATTGATGATCATGGCAACGGGTAAGAGCCTTTTTGTATTGTATTGGATGATTTAGCTATGGATTGAAGTGGTGAGAATGAATTGATGGTAAGGGGCCCTAATTATCTATATTTCATGTAATGTAGGTCTTCAATTCTGTTGTTATTGGTATGGTCCACTTATGGTGGCGGTGCTATGTGTTACAATTATATATTATGTGGCATCACCATCATTACTTTATGTATTATGATGATCATGTGCTTTTCGCCAGTACTTGATATATTATGATGATTTGTGTAGTTTATTTATGTGATGTATTATCATATATATCTATGTGTGATTAAGGTGAAGTATGCGTTCTTCTATTGATGTTATTAGGTGATCATGTTAGACTATGACTATGTCATTATGTGTGAAGTCTTAGGGTTGATTCATGATTTTTCCTTCTTGATTATATTAGTCTTATGATGGTTATACTTATTATATTATATTAGTGAATAGGGTGACGAATAGATTATGACAGTTATGCCTATGCGCTTCTAGAATGATATTCTATATGTGGAGTATTTGTATGTCTTGTTTTGTAGACTTGTGTCCCTTACTTGATACATGTACATTGTGAATATCAGATTCTTTAAATATCATTCTAAAGCATCTTAGTCTTTTATGTATGAATGACATGTCACATATAACATAGTAAGAAGGTCAAATGTTGTGGAACCTTCAAAAAATGATAGGTTATGATATCTTTCAAGTAGAAAGTCGTAATGATATCCTTCTTGCGTGAATGGTGGACTTAAGGTTATTTGATTTTAATGACATGAAATTAAATCTTCCTTAGTAAAATCATTGAGCTATCCTCTTAACAATTTAAAGTAAACACTAGGGGACCTCTATTATCAGGTGAATGTGATTGAGTTATGAACTAGATATGGAACCTTTTCATGTTATCCTTTATGTGAATTAATTTATGAGAACAAAGGCTAGATCCAAGAGATTATGACTTAAGAAGTAGATCTAGGTAAGAATTCGCTTAGAGTAAAAAGAAACCTTTCATGTTCCTTAATAATCTGCCTAAATGGGATGGTCCAAGTTCTACCATTGGAAAGTAGAACACCCTCCATTTGTGTACGTTATAACTCTGCATTCCATGCCTTTCTACAATGGTCAATTTGGGTTATGGACTATTCTCATTATATGGGATACCCACTAGTGTTGGAGAAGTTCTATGATGTTTAAATGGTGGTATGGGACGCTACCTAGACATTGCATAATTGGTCTTTGCGTATGTTAGTGAGTTAGTCTCTAGGTTTTATCCAAGACCAGTACTTGAATGTCCTTATGTGATGAATTTTTCTTAAATGAACTAATGAAGATAATGATTTAAGTTACAAGGTGTGTAAATAAATAAGTACCTAGTCTAGAGTAACTATAAGGATTGCCTAGTTAAAGTGTGAACCAGGAATAAAGGATGGTCTCTTCATGTCATACCTAGGGAAGTATTTAAGAATGACTCTATATACAAAAGTTGATTAATTAAGTTAAAATTATCTAATCTTAGTTTGTGTATGAAGGGATTGTATGGGCGATCGCTTCACAGCTCACCCAAGAGAGCCATATATTCACTTTTGGTAGAAGGAACTCATGTAATGTGTTTTGGTGTATATATTTCATTATAGGTAGTACTAAGGATCATTTAGGTGTGCATTGAAGATGTATGGGAAGTCTTTCATTATCTTACTCAAATGAGTCTTATGTTAACTATTAGTTAGAGGGTTGCATTCTAAAAGAGGTAATTGTGAAGTTGACCTTAGTTCACTGTAACATTCTTCTATATTTGATAAAATGATTATGTTAGGTCTTTTTTTTTTCTAAGGTGTTAAATGTTATTCTTATGCTTTACCTACTATGTTTTAATAAAAAATGCATATTTCAATTAAATGCCCAGTATCAGGATTTTATGCATTATTTCATACTTAGTACATGTGTTTGTACTAATTCCATACTTTAATCAATCTCTAAGATATTCATAGGGAAGGTGCCTTAGGTAATGAAGCTTGGATTATAGGATCTTTCAAGCAATGTTGAAGTATGTCCTCGTTTGACTGAAGGGCATCAATATATTAGAGTTCTTATACTAATGCATTGTAATAGAATTAGTAGTTCTATATTTCGCTTGTATGGGAAGCGCCCAAGTATATTTTTGAGTCTAAGATTTGATGATATGAGACTTTGTATTTCCTATGGTTTTTATATAAAAGATATTTTGAAAGACTATTCGAATGTTGTCAAAAGTTTTAATTGTGCACTACTTTTCATATATGTATATGTGATGAATGATACGGATGGGCTTGTACATGACCTTGGAGAGGTCAAGTACGTCGTGCCACGAACTAAGAATGCTCTAACTTCTAAGGTATAAGTGGGGGTCGTGAAAAATGTGGTATTATTGTCACGACCCAAAACGGGGACGCGACTGGCACCCACATTCACCCTCCTATGTGAGCGAACCAACCAATCTAAACCTTATCATTTTAATACAATATCATCAAAAGTAATGCGGAAGACTTAAAACTCATTAATAAAACAATTCAAAACTATTATTATTATCCCCAAAATCTGGAAGTCATCATCACAAGAACATCTATCTCAAATCACTAAACTAAAACTGTCTAAGAAGCTAAAACAAATACTAGCTAGTCCATCCCGGAAGTTCAAGGCATCAAGACTTGAAGAAGAAGACCCAGTCCAAGCTAGACGCATTAGCTCACCCTGAATTTCCGATGAAGTGAAGACTGGATAGATCTACTGTTAAGTTGAAGTTGACGGAACGTTTGCTGCATTACACAAATAACAAAGAAGAAAACATAAAAGTAGGGGGTCAGTACAACCACAAGTACTGAGTAGATATCATCGGCTAACTCAAAATAGGGAACAGTATAACCAATAATATGTAAATCAACTACAATACTCAACATGTAGCAGTAACAATATTAATTCATCAATAAATCCAACCGAGTTCACACATGAGGACTCAAGCCCAATACCATACTCATTTGGAATTAAGTTCATTAGATTGAGTATATTAATTATCTTTCAAGATTCATTATCTTTCTTCCTCTTGTGTCGGTACGTGACACTCCGCTCCTCATATTCATTCTATCCTCGTGCCGGAACGTGGCACTCCGATCCTCATATACTATCCTGGTACCGGAACGTGGCACCCGATCCATATACTATCCTGGTGTCGGAACGTGACACTCCGATCCTTATATTCTATCCTGGTGTCGGAACCTGACACTCCGATCCTCATATTAATTCTATCCTGGTACCGGAACGTGGCAACCGATCCATATGCTATCCTGGTGTCGGAACGTGACACTCCGATCCTCATATTCATTCTATCCTGGTGTCGGAACATGACACTCCGATCCTCATATTCATTCTATCCTGGTACCGGAACGTGGCACCCGATCCATATTCTATCCTGGTGTCGGAACGTGACACTCCGATCCTCATATTCATTCTATCCTGGTGTCGGAACGTGACACCCGATCCCCTAATTCATCAAGCCTTCTTTTACACTAAGGCATCCTCATTCTCATTATATAATTTATCAAGCCTTCTTTCATATTAAGGCATCATCAATCTTATTATATAATATATCAAGTGAATTAGGGTTCTTTCAAGATTTGGGATTCAATAGCTTCATCATGCTTTGTTAATTCATCACAATTTCATAATCATAATCATGCAAGCATACATTTAAGCACATAGCAGGGTTTACAATACTATCAACACATAATATTCACTATTAAGAGTTCACTACGAATATCGTAATAAACCATAACCTACCTCCACCGAAGAATTGGAATCCACAAGAAATCTCCCAAGCTTTGTTATTCCTCTTCCCTCTTCGATCGATCAATACTCTCTCAATTCGTGTCTCTCTTCTCTCTCTTGTTCTTTCTCTTTGTTTTATTCAAACCCTCTTTCCTTTACCCTAATTAAAATATAATTAAGTGTAAAAGAGGACAATAAAACCCCACTAATTAACCCAACGTTACCCCTTTTATCCCTCAAGGAATTAGACTTATTAATATTAACCCTCAATCTTTATAATTAAGGAAAGAATAGTCCAAAACGACCCTTAAAACATTTGGAGAAATCCTAAACTGCCTGGGATTTGCGCAACCTGTGACGGGCCGTCGTGCCTGCGACGGTCCGTCACAGTGGTCGTCGCAACCTCCCCAATTTCCAGGTGGACTGTGACGGCCCGTCACACCTGTGACGGTCCGTCCTGCACCTCCGTCCTGACGGTCAGAAACTCGTTTCTTATACCAAATTCTCAAAAGTTGAAGTGTTTTGCAACGGAAACTCACGACGGTTCGTTGTGGATGTGATGGCACGTCCTGCAGGTCCGTCACAATTTACAGAGAGTCGATTTTAATATCCTAATTGAAGAATTCTAAGTGTCATGGAACGAAACCTCCTCGACGAGCCGTCGTGACCACGACGGTCCGTCGTGACACCCGTCGTCCCCGCCAGTTTTCCCAGAATTACAATCTGCTGCTCAAACGACTAAATAGGTCGTTACAATTATATACACGTTTTGAAAGTGGTATTAGGTATAAAAATGTCTCATCAAGTCACGTCTAGTATAATATAAATTATTGGAATGAGTCGCAACACATCTATGAGTGAGAGGCTCTAGGACGATAGAGTTTCCCTTTTTTCATACTGTTATGTCGTGCCATAGAGATTTAGAAGTTATGAATATTCTTTTATTATTATTTTAATTGTCTTATGGAAGATGAATATGAGGAGGACACCCGCTAAGAGATTTGAGGAGAATGATGTGAATGAGGAGATCCCTCTACAAGTTGAACAAATTGAGAAAGTTCTTCAAGGTTCTGAAGGTGCTCAAGGGGCTCAAGGTTCTAGAGATTCTCAAGTCCCTATTGTTGAAGGAGGTAATGATGGTTCGGTCGTTGTATAGGAAATGACTAATGGGGATATTAGAAAGGCTCTATTTGCTTTAGCCCGAGCCACGACTACTCATATGAATAGGGGTATTGAGCCTAGTTTGAATGTTATGGAGGGAATTATGACCTCTAGATTGTGAGATTTTGTGAGGATGAATCCTCCTATATTTCTTGGTTATAAGGTGTGAGAATATACCCAAGAGTTCCTAGATGGTGTTTATAAGGTGTTAAGTGCCATGTGGGTGACTTCTATGGAGATGTCGGAGTTAGATTCGTACCAATTGAGGGAGGTTGCTCAAGTGTGGTACATTCAATGAAAAGATAATATGCCAGTTGAGTCGGGTCTTATAGAGTGGGAAGAATTTAATTAGGCTTTCTTAGGAAATTACTTTTCACGTGAGAGGAGGGAGGTGAAGGTTGAGGATTTCATCAATCTCAAGCAACACTATAAGAGTGTGGAGGAGTACATATTGAGGTTCACTATGTTTTCTAGGTATTCCCCATCATTAGTGTCTAACCCTAGGGATGACATGAGGAGGTTTGTGACCGGGGTCGCCAATTTAGTGAGAGAAGAGTGCGATACGGCTATGCTCCCATGATGATATGATTTTTTCTTCACTCGTGGTTTATTCTCAATCCATTGAGGAGTCTAATACTGGTAGGATTTGTAGAAACATGAAGAGGAGTGGCAAAGTTATCAAAGACAATCTAGGTTCAAGAAGAAGGTTTCAAGTCAAGATGAATCTTGGGGTGCTAAGGTGACACTTGAGAAGGGTAGTGGCTCTCAAGGTATTAAGCATTCATGTGCTACATGTGGGAAGACGCACTATTGGCAATGCCTAATGGGTACCGGGAGTTTCTTTGTATGTGGTAAAGATGAACAAAAGATTAGGGATTGTCCTACTAGTTCATCTAAGGCAAGTTCCTCCAAGTTTTGAAGGTGGTGATGCTCCAAAGAAGAATCACTTATATGCACTCGGACTAGAGGATAAAAATATGGATGAGGATGATGATGAGGGTAGGTCCTTGTATTTCTCTTTTTAGTATTATGAGTTCCTTCTATGTGGGGGAGTATGATTACTAGAGGAGCTAGATGGTCATAGTCGCATGTTGCATGTTGTATTGTGTTTATGAGTCTTCTTGAATTAAATTTCATTGATTTATTGAATTATGCATTTTCAGAAGCTATAATTATGTTTTAAAATTTTTTTATATTGTTTAATATTGCATATTAGTATGTTTTCATCAACGTAAATGTTGTATTTTTAAAATTTTGAAGCATGTTCGCTGCCAAGGAATTTAGCTTATTGTAAATTTTTTGCAAAGTTGCACGATTAGTAATTTTGTTTAAAACATTTGAATGTGTATAATAATTATTTATATGATCATTAAAATTAATATAAAAGATTTCATTCTATTTTATATGAAAAATGTGAGTCTTATGGCATAATGAATTGTAGAATTTCTTCTAACTTCTTGTTATGTTGTGAGTCTCTAGATTATGTGCAACTTATGTTTTCTCCTAAATTGTATTTTTTATAATGTTTTATGTGGTATGGTTATGATTTGTTAACTAAGGCACTACTCTTTGAGGTTTTCAGAGAGTGACAAGTTTCATTTCAAAACGAATGTTGTCCAAATAGCGGAAAATGTGATACCTCTAAAATGACTTAGGTGAAACAAGAGCCTAACATGTTTTTCATGATGGTGTAAGGTACAAAATTTTTTTATCATGTTGTAATGAGGAAGTGTCTAAATATTTAGGTGAATTGGAAGTAAAATGTCAAGCGACGCCCAATACCTTCACAAGTAATCACCTATATATTTTAGGTACTTTTGTGTGCTTATGTGTGTGTTTCAAGATCTTATGACGTCCTTATATGATGAATAATATTTATTATAAACATTGTGTCATGTTTTATGAAGTTTGGAGGTCAAACATCCAATAATGTCAATGACGTTCGAAAGATTTGCCTTGAAACAACCTTGTGTGTATTAGCATGTTTCCTCTAGTTTTATGTTTTCCTTCTGGATTAAAATGACGTGGGAGGTCCTGGACTCGTATACGATCATATTTGAATTGGAAATGTCAGGGAAAACATCCCCAAGGACCAACCAAGGGTTCTTGAGGAAGGACTCTTCACAATATCCTAATGTTGTCTAGACCAGACCAATTGACTGAGACAAGAAATGACCAGTACGCTGGTCGACGCCCCGTCGATGGTGGGCATGGGCAAAGACTTATACCAGGGATATTAAGATCCCAAAGTAAGGTATCTGATCCAAATGACAGCCATCCAAGACGGCCAGTCGTTGGATCAATGCCTCGTCGATGGGCAGGCGTAATTGACGCCTACAGTTTGCCTGCTTCAATGTTAATTTAAGGGGTTGTAAGACCCGAAAATAAACTAAGATGCTTATACCCTCACATCTGTATAAAAATGCGTAAATATGTTAAATAAGTGTTCTATAATATGTATGTTTGATTTGAAGTCATTTGGTGGTCAAACGGACAATAACGTCCAAAATGTTCAAAAGTTGGTTTTAAGACGTGCTAGTGTGTCCTTGTATGTTTACCTAGTTCCTTTTGTGTTTTTTGATGCCCAAAAACATTAGGGGTGACCCTAAAATCTTGATAATCATGTTAATGGTTGAAATACTCGAGTACGACTACTTGAGGAAAAACCTAAAGGTCCCTAAGGATGACCTAAACGTTTGACAAGGAGTCTTCCAAAGGCAGCATGTAGCAGCAAGATTTGGGGACCAGCCTCGCATCAGGCACTTGGAACTTATTGTGCCTGTGCGAAGAGTGCCATCACGAGGCACACTGCCTCAAAAATTATTTGGGGCAGAATCAGAGAAACTCTCTGCGACGCGCATCCACATTCCAGATTCGATTGCGTCTTTTAAAGTCAATTTTACATGTCTAAAGTCTCAATAAGTATGGCAGTGTTTTTTTAATTTTGAGAGGTGGTTATAAACTGTTAGTATGACTTATTTAACACAATTCCCTACACAAAACTCCAAAATCCATTAAGACATCAAAATCCGAAATACCTCTTCGCTTCAAAATTCTCTCAAACCTCCATTGGAGGGAAAACTCAAAGCTCAAGCTACGGGCTAAATTTTCATGGTTTCTTGTTCAACTGGTTGTGGGCTTCTCCTATAGAAATTTTTGTAGTCAATTATGGATTTTCAAAATATGATTCAAAGACAAAAATTCCCAATTTCAAACCTAGCCATGTATTCTTTCTCAAATAGATCTCAAAAGCATGTTGATGATAATTTGATGATTATATACTATTTTTAAGGTTAATTTCAATCAAATTTTATTCTGAACCCATGAGCCTCCTAATTTATCAAATTGGCCTATAATATGGGTCATGTGATCTTGATTATATGTTGGTTGCATTATATGATCAGTAATTATAAAGGTTTGGGTATTGGATAAATTTATATACATCCCTCTACTTTATATAATCTATATGAAGTAGTGTACCTAGTGTTATATTGAAACCATGATGTTTGAAGTATGATTTAGTTTTTGTAATGGTGCCTTTAGGTACTGTTTTTATACATGTATGAATTTTGATTTTTGAGGATTGATCATGATGATCAAATCTTGGAGGAATTGTATGTTGGCCCCATCGTCTTTACTTTCCTATCGAATTGCTAGTTGAATTGGTCTTATATGACATTGTGTGGTATGGTCCACCTATGGTGGCAGTGTTTCTCTTCTTGTATATACCTCTATATGTTATGTTCATAGAATTGAAGTCAATTTTATGTGGTGAAGTGTGGTAATGATGATCACACATGTGAAGCTATATGCCCAGTAACCAATGCTAGTTCACGATCTATATTATATTGATGATGCTTTCCTATATGCGAATGATGATGTTAGAGTCAGGGGTTTATAAGTTTGACGTTATTGAGTTCTACTAATGATTAGTTATTTTGTGAAGCATAACCGTACCTATGAACCTCTACATGAATGTGTGGTCTTAAACATGATTAGGAGTCTTAGATTCAAGTAACGAGGATGTCTTGTCTCCTCTATCATAATGTATGTTATGTGTCCCTCAACTAGGATGACTTAATAGGTGTACTAGTATGAATAAAGGTATGCGACCTTGTCTATGCATTGCACATATGTGCCTTCATAGGATAGTTCCTAGGTGGTTTTCTTTGTCTATGAATATGAATGCATGATTAATACATGAATAATTCTAAGGTGATATGATGAAGTATGAATGTGCATACTGTGTACATGTGTTTGTATGAAAGCATTGCTCATATAGTTACACTTAAGCAATTGCATTAATGAAGTAAAGTATGAACATTTGTGGTCTAAATAGATTTTTTGAAAGGTTTGTTCACATGTATGCACACACACATGTATGATAAGCTACTCAATGGAGGGGTCTTGAAGGGTGTTTTTTAAGATTACCCTAACCTATATGGTGCTTGAATATGCAATGTCCATGTGAAAGGATTTCACACATGATTTAGGTTGATGAACTCTCATCAATGACCTATGAGCTAACAGTATTGGCAGTTAATCTCCTAAAGCCTATTTTTAATAAGTAATACTAATAAAGGCTTCTATTAAAGGGAACTTAGCTTAGCACTGACTTAACTTGAAAGATGAGGGGTTTCCCTTGTTAATGTTGGAAGGTAGGTTCACCAAATTGTTCACGAGGTGGTTATCCTCATAGCACAAAGGACATAATGTTAAGCTTACATATATATCTCTAAGTTCCGTAAACTATGCTTGCCCCGTAATATCTAGCAAGTGATATCACTTATTATGATAACATGTGTTAATCTTCAAGTTTAGTTAAGTAGAGCACCTTTTCTTGGTGTAAGTATCCACAACACAAAATTCAATGTAGCATCACGGTCATAGTGTCGGTTAAGGTTATAGCTTCCCTTATGTAGAATAGACAATGGAAGTAAAAGAAACAGACCCTAACTAGGATAACCTAAGGGATATTACTTAGTATAGGTGAGGTGTATGAAACATCACCTATGTATTGCACAAGTAGCTTTTGAACAGAGATCTTGGAAAGAGTTTTATATATTTAATATATATGTATTGATATATATATATATATGTATATATATATATATAATATATATATATATATATAATATATATATATATATATAATATATATATATATTATGCATGTGTTATGATAATGTGCATGGTACTAGGCCATGGTGTCTATTTGATGTGGTCTCACCTTATCTGCATGAAGTTTGACTTATTGATTACAAGATGATGGTGTCTCTTATAAGGCATATAGTTGACTAAAGTTGTCATGTTTATGTTTGAAGTAAAGGATGATGCTTGTGGTGTCTTTGTAGTTTTACATAGTATGTGTGGGGTTATGGAGCTTCAAATGGACATTGTATTAGTAGGCTTAGATTGGGATTATGGGTAGAGTCCTGAGAATGTCGTTATGATTCAAGGATTTCTTATGTCAAGTATTCTTAATGGTATGAAATAGCTTAGTTAATATTTTAATTGTCATGGGTCATGTAACTTTTCTACTATACTAATGTAGTCTAAGTCGGCAAAAGTAATTAGACTCCTTAACTATGTAGTATGGCTTATATTTTATATATGTACATATATATATAATATATATATATATATATATATCTATATCTATATACATATATATATATATATATATATATATATATATATATATATATGTATATATATATATATATATATATATCTCTGTGTGTGTGTGAACTGATGTTTTTATCATATTATGTGCTATGAATGTTTTGAATTTTCCTCTAATTTACCTATGAAAATCGGGATGAACGATAACTATGGGCTTTTGTAAGACCTCTGAGAGGTCAGGTACTCTGTGTTAGTTATAAGAGGTTCTTTTAAATTGTGACAAATGTGGTTGAAGAGCATCAGTTTATTAAAGTAATTTTAAAATCAAAGTCTCATATTTCCACGTCTAGTAGAGTCTCGTTCATTGGTGGTTAGTTGCGAAAAATGCATGAGCAAGAGGCTATAGGACGATAGAGTTTCCTTTCTGCTCTATTCTCATGTCGTGTCATATAACATAACTATAAAATATCTCTCTTATGTTTTCTGGTCAGGTGGTCTTTTAGATATGATTACTTGGATGAGATGATATCTCAATTCTTGAGGGATAATAGGTGAGTTTTGAAGCTTATTTTGGGTTTTTGCTTGACAATTATTTGTGAAGGTGAGCTTAACTTCACCTAAGGTTGAGTTATGTTTTTATTAAATGAGTTTATCCTATGTGGGGGATGGAGATGCCAATAATAAGGTCGTAGATATATCTATCTTGTAATGTTATTCTCACTTGAGCTTGAAACCGATGACTTCCTAGAAGGTTGTTCATGATACGAGTCTTGGCTAAAAGTAAGAGTTGCATGTTCTGCACATGTTATGTATGGCTTAATTGAAACTATTTTAAGAATGTTTTTGAAGATTCTAAATTAAGTAAAAAAAGAATTTTTAGCAAAGTCATGCTTTCTAATGTTGGTTGTACATCTGGAAATGTAAATTGTGCATTAGATTTCATGAGATAAGGTAAGAAGCATGTTTAATGTCAGTTTTAATGTGTGGTATTTTAATCAATGAATGATAAATTGATTCTCTGTTTAATTAGTCTTGGAAATTATATGACTTTTATGGTTAGGAAAGAATGCTTGTACGCTCACTCTTGAAATTTAAGACATATCTAGGTAGTGTCCCTGCGTGTGCATATAAATTGAGAGATTTTCTCAAATTGATACTTGCTTATGAAGGCTAGTTTTTTCTTAGAAATTGAAATTTATGGTGAGTTACTTCCCATTGTTGTGAAGTGTGTGGTGTAAGTTACCATGTTGACTTCACTTTGAAGGATGTATGAGCATGCTTTGGTTAAGATTTTAGAATTTGTCATATATTTGTGCATTGCTTGGATGAACTCACGAGATATGTAAGTGTATTGAGGGGAAATATATTCCTCCTTAAATATATCTAAGCATGGTAAGGTTGAGTATGGCTATCATGGAATTTTGTCTTAATGATAAGAATCCTTGTTGATCTACTTGACTCAAATCTTCATGCATTGAAGTGTGAGTTGCTTGTGTTATTGTTGTGGGATATTGAATTGGCCTGTGTGTAACTTAGGTTGTTTAATACTGAACTCCTAATGAACTGAAACGTAAGTACCATGTTATGATTAGGAGAAGGATGTTTCTCCTATGAACATGACAAGAGCCTATGTGTTTGATGCATTTTAAAAATGAGTGAATAAAAGTTTTGCTTTCTTATGTTGCATTGAATTCTAATATTGTTTGAAGTTGGTGGTTCTTGTATGTTTGGTGCATTGAATTTTTTGTGATGATGTTTTGAATGTTGTGAGCTTATCTTTGGTTCATTGAGTCCTTGAAGTATTTAAAATGTCCCAAGTGTCATTTGAGGATTAATGTTCTCAAGTGGGGGATATTGTAAGACCCCGAAAATAAATTAAGGAACTTAGAGATTCACATGTGTATAAATAGGTTTGAAATTTTTAAGTATGTGTTTTGTAGTATGTATATATTATTTGATGTCATTTGTCGGTCAAACGTCCAAAACCATCCAAGACACTCGAAAGATGGTTTTTACACGTGCTGGTGTGTCCTTGTATGTTTGTCTAGTTTTTACGTGTATTTTGATGTCCAAAAAAAGTAGGGGTGACCCTAGTAACTTAATGGACATATTAAGGGTCAAAATGTTCGAGTACGTCTCCCCAAGGAACACCCTACGGGCCCCCAAGCAGGACCCAAACATTGTACAAGGAGGCTGCCCGAGGCAGCATGCCTCAGCAAGATTTGGGGACCAACCTCGCGTCGCATGGTGGAACTGAGTGTTCCTGTGAGACACGCGCGCAACATAAGGCACACTACCTCAAAAATTATTTGGCGCAGAATCAGAGGATGCCTCCGCCACGTGAAGCCACTTCCAAAATTAGATTGCATCGTTTTAGAGTACAATTTTGACATATCTAAAAGTCCCAATAACTATGGGAGTATTTTTGTAACTTGGGGAGACAGTTATAAACTATTTTTACGACTTCTTTAACCCCTTTCCCAAGACAAAACCCCAACACAGATTAAGAAATCAAAATAAAATCTCTCTTCTTTTCAAAATTCTATCAAGCCTCGACTGGAGGGAAAACTCAAGGTTTAAGATAGGGGCTTGATTTTCATGGTTTATTATTCAACTCTTGTGGGATTCTCATGTAAAAAGGTAAGGTGATCCTTCACCCTTAGTTATCCATTCATCTAACGAGTCAATCAAGGCTTTTCAAAATATGATTCAAAGACCAAAATTCACAATTTCCAATCAAGACATGGGTTCTTTCTCAAATTTATTTCAGAAGCATAATTATGAAAAAAAAAAGAGATGATTATATACTGTTTTTAAGGTGAATTTTATTCAATGATGAAACCACGATCCTTCTAATTTCTCAAATTGTCCTATAATCTAGGTGTGGTGATCTTGATTCTTTGTTGGTTGAATGATGTTTCAATTTGAGTGATCAATGATGATCAATGTTTAGGGATTTGTTAAATTTGTTTATATCCCTCTACTTTCGATAGATTAGATGATTTAGTTTACCTAATGTTATCTTGGAACCATGATGTTTGAAGTATGATTTTTTTTATCTAATGGTGCCTTTAGCTACTATTTTATACATGTATTTATGTTGAATTATCGTAATTGATCATGATGATCACTTCTTGGAGGAATTTTAAATTTGACCTATTGTAACGACCCGAAAGTACCCCCTAGATGAAGAGAGCACCCTTAGTTTGGAACAATTCCTTAGTTGACCTTTCGTAGGTATTGTACAAGCCTTAGCTATTATTCATGACATAAGACATGAAAACTAGTGCGGAATTAAAACTTTTCACGAATAAATTAATGAAAAGAAACATCTTTCATAAAATCTAAGGAGTGGTCTCGTCTTCACAAGCCAAATTAAAGACACGACATAATTATCTTAGGGACACGGCCCTTTACATTCAATGAAAATACGTAGTAAATCTTTATAATAGAAACTAAGAATATGACTATGCCTAGAATATATGAGGACATACTTAGTCTTGAAAGATTCTTTCCCAAGCTTGTCTTCTAGTCTTCCAACTTTCCTCCAACCTATACTCATTAAGTATAGCAAAGTATGGGGTTAGTACAAAACAATGTTCTTAGTGCATATACAAAAATATGAAAAAAGGGATATTATAGTAAAATAAGATTTCATTCCAAATATATAAAACCTTCATGATTATATATAGTATAAGAATCATCATTAATCACAAAAAATAAATCTCTCATAATTTTAGAACCAAAAGATCACTTAACAGTAAACTCAAGCAACATATAGTGAAAGAGTGAAACATTACAGTGAACCATTCATCCAAAGCATAGAAAACTCATTTACTTCGAGGTTTCCCTAAGAAAGTTATCCTAAGAATCCCCAACGTAAGACAAGAAGGGACTGACCATACACCCCTTTCAAGATAAACCAATATGATCCTTTAGACTACAAACCATAGGCTTACCATGCACGAGAAACAAGTCCACACTCTTTTCTAGATATTTTTATGACATTCACACATTAGAATTTTCATGTAAGCACCCTTCTCCAATAGGACTTATGAGTCACACTTAGTGAACTGTGAGCGTAGCATCCCATGCTACTACTCCCACTTAGTGCTCCTTGAGGATTCCCTTTGATTTAGCACCCTACATTAGTCATTCATAACCTAATTATAAAGAAAATAACTATAAGTTACTTCTTTAAAATTATACCTTAAGTCATCTAAATTCATTTCAAACACATTATAATTCATTCATTTAATTCATATAGAACGCACCAATATTCCCTTTTCAGAAGGTCTACTTGGTGCAATGGATAGATAGCGTTCCATATCACCAATTACCTTAAGTAGTAAATTTTTTAAGAGACTCAATTGATACAATTCATACAAAATACACCAAGACTCCCCTTTCGAAAGGTCTACTTAGTGAAATCGAAATATAGCATCCCAGAACACCACCTACCCTAACGTTCTTTTAGGAGACTTAGTTCATTTATTCTTTTGTGGGGGAATATCTTTGAACAACACAGACCATGAGAGCTAGACATGGAATCCCAATAATACCCTTATCGGATTAGGGTTCCCCTGTTGTCTTGGGTGGAGTCTTTCTCTTAGCTTTACATAGATATCCAAATAGCTACACATATCCGGGCACATAGTTAATGGATAAGGAGATTGCTACTAAGTAAATCACTCTCTACTAAACAAGAGTAGACATCTCAAGAGGTAAATTGGGTAAAACATCTATACTTTCAATCTGCACCCACCCCTTCTTCAAATACTCTCAGTGCTAAGCATAACTCCCCCATAGAGTCTGAAACATTCCTTACTAATGACTAAGGGATAGCTAATTAGCACCACATCTCAACTGACGAATGGTATTTATACATAGAGGTTACACTGGAATACAACATATGAACTCATGAAGGGTATCAAACCTCCTACTTATCTTAGAAAGCTCTTAAGAATAGTGAGGTTGCTACTAAACACTTCATCTAAACTTAGAATGACCGTTCACCTGAAAACTCCCCTTTTCAGTCACATTCTTTAACTTCATTCATTAAATCATTCAAAGTGTAAGTATGTCTGTACATGAGAGCATACCTTTAACATAAATCACTACATTCAAAACATTGGCATCTAAAAATGCTTACATCTTCATTCATCATAATACACACTTTTACATGCTTCACATAATCATAAAGTTCGTTTAGATATTATATCTAGCAAACTTCAAATAACAAGCTTCATCAAGCATATTAACAAGAACAACATAATTAGCATCATACTTCACATAATATACCATTATGGCCTCATTCATAACACACAAGTAGATCCACATTCATATATTTCAAGTAAAGACCACCACGAAAGGTGGACCATACCACTCAACAGAAATTCATTATAAGTATTAAGTAATGTAACTAACTTACCATTACTCGAATATTTCATCACCTATAATCAATTCATACTTCATAAAATAACCCTCAGAGAAGTAGTTGTAGCAACATAACCATTTAAAAAATTTAACTCTGACATTATCTAATTAGGTTTATTAGACCCATTCCATAAGTAAAAAATTGATAAAAAGCAATTACATGTTTTCGTTGAAGTTTTTCCGTTAAAATCAACAAATAACATTAGAAATAAGATATTTGAATCCTTTGAAACATTTTAATGCAAGACCCATACTTGATGTCCAAGATAGAAGAAGTTAGGTTTTGAAAACCTCTTTTGATATGAGAAGGATACCCACTAATTTGTAATGAAGAAACACATCCACCACCAGCCGTCCCATCCCTTCATTTTGTCAAAGCTTATATTTAGTTTTGGGAGAATCTTTCTAGAGAGAGGGTTGGGGGTTTTAGGAATTGAAGTCTAAAATTAGGTCTTAGTGGTTTAACACTTACCAATGTTCCTATCCCCAACCTACAAGTGCAATGGTCATGTGAATAACCATAACCCCATACAACCAAGTACATAAGATAGGAGACCATGATTAAAGCTTTGTTTCATATAAATTGTAACATAAGTATTCATCACTTCATTTAACAATATAGCCCAATAACATATTAATCATAAATACGAACATATTATAAGTGTAACATCATGTATCATGAACATATCACTTTCATGTTATTATATTACATAAGAAAAATCTCCTAGGACTTCCCTTAGAGTTAACTTGTGCAATGTCTAGGTAATGTCCCGTACCCCTACCTAACTAAGTAGACTCCTCAAGTCACCCTAGTCAAAGTTCATTTACTTGTATTTAATTTTACATGAAAGAACATTCACCTTAACCGATACAGATCATGTCAGCTAAACATGGAATCTAGTGTCATAAAATCCCACAACGAAAGAAGGTGGTCTACTGGCCAAAGTAGAACCTAACACGATATATCGTTCTAGGTGGATCTACTAGATAGTATCCTATGGTCTTAACATAGTTCAAGAACTTGGAGATGTATTAGAGACCCATAGTTCCATATTACATTGAACCCTTAATCTCATAAGAGACATTGTGAACCTACCTTCCAACTAGGGAAGGGAAACCTCTCATATCTAGTTCATTGGTGCTTAGCTTAAGTCCCTTACATGAATAACCTTCACGTTGTATTCTATCATAAACTTATCATAGGTCATAGGAGATTCAATCCTTGTATAAACATGATCATGAACTATCATAGGTCATACGATATTAACTCCTTGTGTAAACATGATCACGAACTCTTTACGATTATATGAGAATTTCCTTTCATTATAACCCTTCGTATGTGAGATTAATATAACAAAGTCATCTTGTGTAAAGCATAAAACAAAATATCATAACTTGCATTTATCGTGTTCTTTCATGATCTCACAAATAACATGTTCATAGCCCAGCATATCCACATATTAACATCATACATACTTTCACAACATATCATCATGATTCATAGGCTAACATAAAAATGGTAGAGTTATCACAACTTTAGTAGACTTACCTCTTTCTTCTAATGACCTTTTTCGAGAACTTATGTTCAACCTATAACATTCATAACCATAACATTGTGAAATACTCAATATAATAATCAAGAACAACTCTTCAAATCATGTACAAGATCAATGCATAATGTAGGGTAAAGGATGTGGGTCATTTATGAGTTCATTCTAGTATTAGTTCCAATCCCTACGTTTTCATATTATCAAGTAGTAGAGACAATCATAAAAAATAATCATATAGATAAAAACATTCTCAAAACGAAATTCAAACTTACTAACAACATACTCATCAATTTGTGTGAAATAGACCATGGAAACCACTTACTTTTCATTGAAAATCATAAATGTAGGGTTTTGAAGAAAATTTGTTTTGTAGAGTAAAAACCCTAGTGTTTGAAGTTTTTGAAAACTTATCTTGAAAGGAACCCCAGTGATTGAAGTTCTTGAAAATATATCTTGAAAGGAACTCTTGGGGTAAGGAATCCTAAGAGTGAAAAACCCATACCTTATAGATGAAGAATGCATGAAAAATTGGATGAAAAGCTTTAGGTCTTCGTCTTCTTCTTTAAGTTCTTGTTGTTCTTCAATGGAGTTTGGAAAAGAGAGGTTTCTTGAAAGAGATAAAAGAAATTTCATTTAATCTTATTTGGGACGTGTAAAAGTGGTCTAGAACTGACTAATATCAATATAAAGTCATCCTACGAACTACCCAAAATACCCTCAACTTAAATGAGTCTTTTGAAGAAGTTAAATTACCAAAAATATGACATTAGCGATCTGGGAAGTTTTTCTGCATCGCAGGGCCAAATTCCATCATTTTTATTAAATTTTGAGTTTACGAAATCTTTATACAGAACACCTCGTGTCCAGCTCGCGTCGCATACTTCAAGTCCTATTCTAGTTCGCCCAGGGAGCCAATATCCTGCCTACTCATGTTGGGGTCCTCCAGAAGGACCCTTATTGTGGTCGTTGGGGTGTCGTTACCATACGTTTGGACCCTTTTAGTTTATATCACCTATACAATGTAGCTTTAAAAGTTTTGGACTTCATTTAACACTTTGACACTTTCACCAAACATAGGGACATCAACTTATTCAAATTAGTTAGTTTCCGGATGTCAAGGTCTTTCTTAGTGGTTTTGGATCTAACATTTTCCAATGAGTTAATTTCATTAATATAGTTATGGAAACATCATTTTAAAATATTATTTGATGGATTAATCTCTATTCTAAGTAAAAACATTTTCGGAGTGTTACATTATCCCCCCTTAGGAACATTCGTCCCCGAGTGACACTAAAATCTATTGGAGGAATTTCCTTCTCAACCTTATCATAAGCTCAAAATGCATGAAAGAGTCACCATGCTACCGTTCTTCTTAAGATGGCAACAAAACAAAAAATTCTCAAGAAAACATATGCATACATGTTTCACATAAGTGTAAGAATAGAGTATGAAGGCATTTTCTTAAACTTTAGTTTGTACAACTCTTACCAAACATGCACCTATTTAGAAATCAATTCGATTTCATGATCATGCAGTACTTACTCAATTAATATGAATGTATAACCTTAAGGAGTAAAGAGATGAGGGTATCGGGACTTCATTTCGGCTTCAGCAACCCATGCTTCACCCTTAACAAGATGGTTTTTCAATATGACTTTTACGGAGGAGACCTTTTTGTTTCTCATCTTGTTGACATGGAAATCTAGGATCTCAATCGAAACCTTTTTGTAGGAGAGGCTCATCCACCCTTTAACCTTCTATTGGCAGAATCGATACTGGATCGCCTATGCATGAGCATAGAAACCTCTATAATTGAGATTCTTTTGAGGTTTAGGATTAAAACCTCTATAATTGAGATTCTTGAAGAAATTATAAGGAACATGATTTTAAAACCTCTTCTTAATCTTAGGCTGGTCTTTACATAACCCTACTCTTAGAAAAAACAAGTTTCATATGACTTTTTCCTCTTAGCTTTCCTATTACTCTTCGTTTAATAACCTTCCTCAACTAGTTGAGCATGAACCATCAACCTAAAAATATTCATATTGTGATGAAGCATTACTACATCAGATTCTTCTAAAAGCTCTTCAGACACGACCGTTAAATAACGACATTTCATCACTAGCATTAGAAACCAAAGAAGAAGCATATTTGAATAGCTTAATGAATTTCAAGGAGTATTCCTTGACACTCATACCTCCTTGACGAAGGTTGATAAACTCCTCTACCTTATCTTCTCATTTTTTCCTTGGAATCAAGAAAGGCCTTTTCGAAGATCTACCAAATAATTGGACCATCTCATAAAGCCTGATTATCCTTCCACTGGTTGTACCATGTCTAAGCCACGTCCTTGAGTTGATAGGTAGCAAGTTCATCCTTCTTAGTAGTACTCACCCTCATAGTAAACAAAATCTTTTAGACCTCACTCATCATGGAAATCTTGGGGATGTCCATCAACTTTTGATCCAAAGTACAAGTGACGATTAATTCTCGTAAAATCTCTCAAACGGCTAGCCATAGTACTAACATGTTGGTTCTCTCGAGGTGCAATCCCCGTGTTAGCTTGTGTCATAGTGGCCTTAGCTTGTTTTTTGATGGCTTGGGCCATTTTGAAGATGGCTGCCCTCACCTCACCATCCTTCATAACCATAGGATTCACCGGAACTTGTTCATTGGCAATAATTTGCACTTGAAGAGCATTTCGATTGCCTTGGGGAGTAGATTCTTCATTTGCTATATTATCTCCTAGTCTCCTCGCATCTGTCCTTCTAGTGTTCATCGCCTAAAACTGCAAGAAAGGGATTAGTTTCTTCAAGACACATAGTGTAAAAACTGTTAATGCACGATATAGGAGTATCAAGAAAAGAGAGAAGTTCCCTAGTCATAACATAGCCTCTTATCAATAATTGTAGTGCGCTTCACAACAATGAACAAGACACTAGGTAATGTGGTTTATTGAGCCACTGATCCTAAGGATATTTAAGCTCACGATGTGATAAAAAGTTTTTCACACCCGGAGAGCATACTTCAAATGAGACCAGCGTAGTCTTCCTCTCAGAGGACTAAGACAAGCCATTAGCATTCGTCATAACATGTGATCAGTTAAAATTGCAGAAAATTAAAACTTTTAAATTCTACTTGAAGTGTACTTAGACTTGATATATATAAATCATAAGCCATATTATATTCTAATAAATTGTCTCACATATATAAAACCATCTAAAGAGTGCAAATATGGACTAAGACAATACATAGTCAATATGCCATATAGGCCTTAATACAAAAGAATCCGAAGAAACATGATGGAAATAGGATATTCCTAATACTACTAAACTATAGATCAGGTAGAATGTAAATGATAGTCCCAAACATGAGGACCTAACAGGGCTTGGAGAAAGAGTTCCAAGCTTCTTCAAATCGACCTCCTTAAACTTGAACAGACGGAACCTACAGTTGTAAAAATACAAAGTAGTGGGTTAGTACGCCACATGTACTATGTATGGGTATATTCACCTAACACTTAAGGACGTGCATGAAAAAGAATCATTTATCATATCTTTAGAAAATTAGCTAAGTAATATTAAAGTCTCAAAGCATATACATTATAAGATTTACAAGTTAGGATTTCATCAACATAAAGCATGATCGTAAGCAAAGACATATTATCATAGTCATATTAAATTTTCATATTCAATAGATCACGCCAAAGAGCATATAAAACACGTACCGATGATCCCATCCCCAACCTACAAGTGCAATCGTCATGTGAAGCCCATAACCCCACACAACCAAATAGATAAGATAGGAGACCATGAGTAAAGTTTTGTTGCTTATAACTTGTAACATAAGTAGTCATCACTTCATTTAACAATATAACCCCATAACATATTCATAATAATGACAAACATCATCTAACAGTAACATCATGTATTATAAACATATATCTTTCATGTTATTATATTACATAACAACAATCTCCTAGGACTTCCCTTAGAGTAAACTTATGCATTGTCTAGGTAGAATCTCATAACCCTACCTATTCTAGGTAGACTCCTCAAGTCACCATAGTAAACGTTCATTTATTTATCTTTAATTTTACATAAGGGAACATTCGCGTTAATCGAGATAGACCATGTGAGCTAAACATAGAATCTGGTGTCATAAAACCCCACACCAAAAGAAGGTGGATCCACTAGCTAGTGTCCTATTGTGGCAACATATTTAAAGAACTAGGAGATGTATAAGAGACCCATAGTTCCACCATACATGGCATACTCAATCCCATGAGAGTCATTGTGAATCTACCTTCCAACTAGGGAAGCGACACCTCTCATATCTAGTTCATCGATCCTTAGCTTAATTACCTTTCTTGAATACCCTTTAAGTTGTCTTTTAGCATAAACTTATCATAGGTCATAGGAGATTAACTCTTTGTATAAACATGATCATGATCTCTTTATAATTAGATGAGAATTTCATTTTATCATAACCCTTTGTATGTGAGATTAATATAATATAGTCATCTTCTATAAGAATACAAGAGAATATCTTAACTTGAATTTATCATGTTCTTTTCATGATCTTAGTAATAACATGTTCGTAACCCAGGATATCCACATAGCAACTTCATACATACTTTTACAACACATCATCATGATTTATAGACTAACATAAACATTGTAGAGTAATCAGAACTTTAGAAGAATTACCTCTTGATTCCAAGGACCTTATTCAAAAACATACGTTC
>JAKWIY010003059.1:26275641-26483598 GCA_027704805.1 Solanum corneliomulleri
ACTTCATGTATGATTTGTAAATTAATCTACTGCTCTATACTTGATTTATTGATGAAAGAGTTGTAATGATCAATGCTTACAAAAGGCTGAAGGATTGGTATGAATTCCCCCACTCTTCTACTTCTCTATTTCTTTATTGTAATGTTGATGAAGCCTTGTATGGAATTGTGTGGTATGGTCCACTTATGGTTGAGGTGTTTAGTTTATTTTTAATCTATATATGTGTGTCCATGATTGACAATTTATGAATATATGAACATGGGCCTATGATGATACTATGTGGAACTTATGTCTACTTTCCTATTCAAGTTGTGATTTAGGTTGTATGGTTATTGTATAAGCATGTTTATATCCATATAAAGTAAAGTATAGGTTCTGCCATTGATGAGCTAAGATGGTTAATAATCACTAACCTATGTACCCCTATGTGAAGGCGTGAATAACACAAGCTAGGAGTCTTAAGTGTAATATAAAGTTGGTTTGTTTCCTATGCTATTGTGTGTTGTGTGGTTTATGCTTGAAAGAATATTATGGTCTAAGAGGGTGGATGCATCAACATGTTGTTGATAGCCATTATGTGATCATGTTGACCAATGTACACACACACTCACTTTCACTTTACATGCATGTTACAAGTAGTATAGGTCATGGTGTCTAAATGAAAGGTAGTTCTCATATTCATTAGTGTCAACTACTATGTATGTTATGATGATGTTTATGAAAGCATGATATGTGTTTCCTTAGCTAGGATGACTTAATAGGTGTAGTAGTTTGGGCAAGGCTATGGGACTTTGCCTGTACATTACACATGTGTACCTTGATAGGTAATTTCTAGTATTTGTTTCTATATGTATGAATATGTATGTATGAACATATGTGTCTTAATGTGTTATGTGAAAGGTTTGCTCACATATATGTATCCACACACACATGTATGAAGACTAGTCAAGAGAGGGGACTTGAATGGTGTGTTCATGTGTAACCTAAACTAAATGATGCTTTAGATATGCTATTTCCATGTGAAGAGATTCTCTACATGATTATATAAGGGGATGACTCTCCTAAACCTATGTATTATAAAATAAAAATATAATAAATATTTTCAATGAAGGGAACATAGCTTAGCGCCGAGTGAACTTGAATAGGAAGGTAGGTCACCATAAATCTCATTTGGTGGATAACCACAATTCCTCAATAGGCATAAACAGAGTTTGCCTAAGTGAATAACTATAATACCTGATTTTTTCATAAAGAGGGTTTTCAGATGTACCTCTAAGTTCCATAACTATGTTGCCACCATAGGACACTAGCTAGTGGATCTACGTAAAAAGCTATGTTACGTTTGGTTCTACTTTGTCCAGTAGACTGATATATCCCAAGACCACACCGTAGAAGTTACTGTACAATCTCGGATTGCAACCGGCGTACTCGATCTCTCGGAGGTCTTATACAAGCCTTTTCATATCATTTACCGCATAAACATAGTGAAGAGTAGTGCGGAATTTTAACTATTTACAAAACATAATATAGTCTTCAAAATATCGTTCATATAAAAGTAATATGAAATACTAAGTCTCAATATCATCATTTTAAGACAGAAGAATACTTGGGACACGGTCCATACTTCAAAATATAAATATAGAAATACTTAGTTTATTACAATACTTTGAATGAAAAACATAAAAGACATATACACCCTCGAGTCATGTGAGGACATACTGTAACTTCTCTTGAACGATCTTCTATTCTCAAGTCCTCACTTCTCAAAGCTCCTAACCTACCAAGAACTATATAGATAGATAAAATCACAGAGTTAGTACAACCACATGTACTAAGTATGGCTTCATGCATAAAAATCATGAAAAATGTACATTTATTAGAAATATGCATATTTTCATTTAAAAATCATATTTTAATCATAAGAACAACATTTACTAACTAGAAACATATAAGGAAACATTTAAACCAAAAATAACAATTTAAGGAGAGACTTTCTAGTGAGTCCAATTCATTGTACAATGAATAAATCCATTGTTACAGTGAAGTACTTTACCTTTCATTTTAGGTCTCCATTGAATGTAGTTTTCCTCACTAGAAACTATCCTAAGACTAAGCAGCACAAAGAGAGACCTCCACTACAACCTCCCTAAGCATACCTAAATTACCCTCAAGAACACTCATAATAAGTCACATACACATTCAAGACATCAAACATATAAACATATAGGTAATATGATATTTTCCTTCCAAAGACTATAAAAAGACCTACTTATGTAAATCAAGAAGATAACGTCCATAGTGACCTCTTCAGGATTACCTAAATAGTCCTTAAGACTACCTAAGGCTTAGATCATGTCCAACAAAACCAACCAACTTCCCTAACTAGAGTCATCCTCAAGACCTCGAGAGATAAGACATGAAGAGATCATCCTCTATGCCCTCTTCACAACTTATCTAAGGAATGCTTAAGCAACTTTAGATTAGGTACTAATTTATTTTATACCTTAACATAATTTATTAGTTCATTAAGACTCATACATCACATAAAAGACATCCAAGTAATGGTCTTGGATAAGACCTAGGAACTCCAAGTAACTTTAAAGTCTATTGTGCAATGTCTAGATAGTGTCCCATACCAAAACCTAAACCTCATAAACTTCTCCAATTGTAATAGGTATTCCATATGATAAGAATAGGCAATAAACGACATAGACCATGATAGCAAGACATGGAATCATATGATAAGAATAGGCAATAAACGACATAGACCATGATAGCAAGACATGGAATCTTGAGTTCTATCCTACTCCGATGAGGTTGTTCTACTTGCAAATGGTCGAAATTAGACACATCCCATGTCGGAACATGTTTAAGGAATATGAAGGGCTTCATTGTGTTCTAGTCTAATCCTTAAAAAGAACTATTTCCCTTACCATACTCACTCTGTGCTAGCCTTCTTTCTCATAGTGTAATTCATACATTAGGTTCACATAAAAGGTTCTCATAACAAGTTCATAATCGAATCGTGTTTACCTAACAAGGAAAGGTCCACTTGGGATACCTCACAATGGAGACAAGAAGCCCATGATGACTGAAGTTTAGAGTTCAAGTGAAATTGCTCCGATAACTGATCTAATTCTTGAAAGTTTTAGGTTATTGCACGAATACCCCCTTTTAGGAGTTATCTATTATTTATCCCTCAAATTGGTAGTCTTAAAATGTTTTATTCCCTTAGGAATAATATGTAATAAAAATATTCTGAAAATACTCTTTACATAGACAAAATTGCAAGGAAATTTTTTTCTCAAGGCTCAATTGACAAGGTACAAGTTATGTCTTATTTTCTTATAAGACATTAGTGAAGTTTCATATTATTATTTCTTAAGCAATTTAATCCCATAATCTATGAATAGAAGGACTTAATTTTACTGTTCTTATGTTTAAATAATCATAAGTTTAGTTTTAGAATATTAAGTCTTTAGAGAAATTATAGCCCCCAAGTTTGAATTATATAAATTAGTCTTATCGAATTTATGTTTATAAAATTAGAGGTTCAGTGTCAGAACCAAGAAAGTTATATCTTAAGAGACATAGCTTATTCAAATTGCATTTTTGTAGGATTGGACAAAAGTTCTTTTGCATGGGGCTTATGCAAGTATTTATCCTATGAAGAAGCTGTGAAAATGACAAAAAATAGGTGATAATATGATCAGTCACAGTTCTTTAGTAGTGTAAATAACAACATCGGTGCACAAAGTTCATGCACCACATCACTTATGGAAATTAAATATGTAGAGGATCTATTGAGTATGAAGCAAGATAGGACACTGAAAGAATCATAAAACACTCATTTTATACCATATGAATTTATTTTATTTTACATTTAAGAAATATTCCACCTCCTATTGCTTTTGAATTTAAATAAGTATTTTTAGTCTCCATACCACATAAAAGTCTCCCTTGTGCCACCTTGTTTATTCATTCCACACTCCACACTGCCATTGCAATCTCTATCGTCGATCTTTGTTTTTTGTTGGGATGCCTATGTTGACACATCCGATCCATGTCTAGTATAATGATGAATATTAAAAGCTTAATGAGAACCAGGCTGACCCAAATGATAGGAACAAGTTCAAGTCAGTAGGCTATTTATGGCTAGACAAAAAGTTAAGTTGTAGCAAAGTAGAGAATTTTAGAAGGACTCTTCTAATGGTCAATGCATCAATTGCTTGTTTAAAGGAATTCCATGACCTACAAGTCAATCAATTGTTTTATATTTTTCATGGATCATATCAACGGAAAAATATATTATTTTTAGTATTATGTGTTTTTGAATTATTATAAATAGACATATAACATTTCTTATAAGGAAAGTCGATTCCATGACCTACAAGTCAATCTAAGGTTTTTCTCTTTCTAGTTTCTTGAATTAAGAATATATTAATTATCTGCCTTAAGTCATCCACGGCCCTTTAAAGTTGTCCACATAATTTTCTTAACCACCTCAACTACGGTATGTACCTAGTGGAAGTTTTTACTATTCAATATGAGTATCGATTAAACACTTTTCGTTAACAATGAAAAGAAGTTGCAATAAACATATACTGAAGCGTGTGAGAGACACATTTTAGTTATTTTTTTATGCATTTGGTCTTTATACTTAAGACATTTTGCAAAAACCATCAATTTCTGGCAATATTGCGACTGTTGCCCCTATCACCATCTCCCCTACTCTTCTCTCTCCTCTCTCTCTTTTCTTTTGACAGTTTCGCCTCCCATTATAACCATTGTGTTCATTTTAAACACCCTTACCATAATTGATTTGTAATATGTTTTTTTTGCACTTTTTCACCATCTTGTGGTATCTTAATTTCAACACCATTCATCATCAACTTATTTTCTCCTATGTTAATTTTACCACCATCCATCATCAACTTATTTTCAGCACCTCTCTCTTTATAAAAACTGCAAAACCCACAAGGTGATAAAGAACCAAATCAATTAATTTAATTGATAGTTAAAAAAATAAGGAGTTCTTCAGCCCCAAAAAACATTATTTGTAAAATTCAGAAAAATATGTCAGGTAATTTCAATCTTTCCGTCCATGGTGATACAAATGCAAAACTTTTGGCGAAACATTGTTCATATTTCTTATACAAAGAGTGGAGTGAGGGAGGGATTGTTTTGTTAAGAATGCTAGAGTTGGGATCAACTTGAAAGGAAAAGGAGGGGTTTTCGTGGCTGGGCTTTTAACAAAAATCATATTTAATGTTTTTGGTTATATAAATAGACTAAAATAGTTGTTTTTATGGAATTTCATTTTTAAATATGTTTTTGGACACAAATGCCATATGTCACCACTTAATTTATCAATTTTTCATGTTACTCCGAGTGTATTAAACACGTCTAATATGTTTGGTTGAATATAAAAAAATGTCACTTAGGAATATATTTTGAAGGGAATAAGTATTCAATAGTGACAAGTCTTTGTTGATGTGTTTAGGTGATTTATGCGGACAACTCTAAGGGGACTTGAATTATTTAAGCGTATTCATTCAAGGGTTGACATTCAAAGTAATTTTAACTAATTACTGAAAAATATTATTCTAAGTGTACACTTTCATATGAATATCTAAAATTTCTATTAAGGTTGTCAAGTTCAATACAGTTGTAAAATTCATAAGTTTTTTGTGTGTTACATGATATTAGTGTAGTAATAAGTTAAAATTCTTCTATTCATTATTAATTTTCTGGATTTTGAAAACATTAACATACACAAGATTGACTATAAACTAGAGGCATTCAAATACTCCCTCATATAGTAATACCAACTTGGCACCACAACTTGCCAAAAAAAATAAATTCACCATATGGGTGGAGTTTGTCAAATTGTTATTATATAAGTGGTTCCTTTGACTAAGAAAATTAAGTTGGCAAATAAAAAATTCTACTTTAAATGTATATATGAACTGTGCAAGCGGGTCAAGATGTATATGCAAACGACACCAATCTTGGAATGATTGACAAATAATTATCTAAAATGGGTTTAAGCGGTCAATGTTGTGCAAGTTATCATATGTAAAATATGCATAGATGATTATGCAATATTTTAAGGCTTCCAATGAAATTTGATGAATCTAATTAGGTGAACGATGATACGAGGAAATATAAACACTAGAGCTACAAAGTTCCGACTATAAAAGTCAATGGATACCACAAACTCAAGGTAAGTCTCACGCTCCTAGCCTACAACTTGGACGGGGCGGACACACGAGAACCATTGGAGGTCCCAAGCGAACCCTTTGCCTCGCTCAACTCTCAGCTTAGACTTACTCAACATTAGAAATATTCAAAGATAAACACATGTAATAAACTAATAATGTTTTAAAGAAAAATTCAACTGTCCAAAGAGGAAAGTCAATTCTTTAAAATTTTCAAAATGAAAATGGAAAGACTCATCAACTAATATTTGTCCATTTATGAATCCTCTACTAATTGAGATGAACTTCGTAACAAGACCCACAAAATCCTAATAACAAAATCGAAATGATAATTAACAAGGGGAAATCTAAAGCATGACATAACTTGAACTGGAATAGAAGAAACAATTTATCTCATCTCAACTCAACCTTATTTGAATATAAATAAATAACAATAATTCAATATAAAGGAGGCTTTCAAAACAGTAGATAACAAGTGAATACATTACAAAATATAATGTAACTCAATTTGTATGAAAAAATACCAACTAAACTCTTTTAGAAGATTCTCTAGCGGGCAAACATCACTCTGAGGTATGTGATACTACAACCTCTTGACCACGTTGATAGAAATTTTCTATACTTTGTCAATGTATAGATCTCCTTATCTAAGTTGATCCACTAGTTTATGCTAAAAATCAATATAAGAATCATCTAAAAAGTATGATTATTTTGTATCCACAATAGAAACATGGTTTATGGGGTTTGTGAGTTGTATGAACTCTCCCCCATATCGATGCTCAAAACTACAATATTATGATTAGAAAGGATGAGTTTCAAATCTTGAGTTACAAGATTACCAACATGATATTCTCCCACCCCCAACAAAGGGGCAACCTACTACTAGAACATACAATTTTAATTCTTTTAGTAAAAAAACTAAGGTAAGGACTAAGGACTCAATTCGCAGAATAGTTTGGAGACAAAATGAATTAGGATTAAATTATTTTAATTTTTTTTCTGAAATAAAGTGTTTTTCTAATATAATAATAATGGACTAACTATATATCTAATGATTTCATCCTTTGGACACTGCCCGAAACTTTGTTTATGATTTAGAGCGGAGAAAAGACACTACATATTTATTGTCCATGTATTTAATCTTCACCTCCTCTCTTGTAATGTAGTTTAAAAGTAATACATGTAATTAATATTCTTCATTCCATTACTATTGATAAGCAAACCTCTTAAAGTCATCATTTGAAAACTTGTGAACCTCACTGTCATCCACTCATTTAATCATATGATATAACAGATCTATAGGGTCATGTCGTACATTCAGCATTTCTTTTAATTTTTTTTAATGAGAAATACATTGAGTATATAGAACAAGAAGAAAAGGGAAAAATAATTTCAAAATCTTAACAGTGAAGAGAGAACCAGTCTCTATCCAAATAATTCCATTATAACTTTATGTATAAAATATTACCTTAAAAAGAAAATCCTTTCTAAAATTAAATTTTTGTTTTGAATTTAGTTGAAAAAGAGATAGTGTCACCTTTTTTGTATATTTAGCGATATATGACTTAATAAGTAATGGAATACCTCTAATCATGAGTTTATAGAAGCTTAGTGTTTTTTTCTTCTCCCTTCTTTATAACTATCGAGTATGTCAACACATTGAGATACTTCTTTTAGTACAATACCCTGATGACAACATAACTAAAAAATATACTCATAAATACAAACATCGATAACACTTGTAGAGCCACTTTCAGAGAGATACTACAACTTGACAAGAAACCTAATTTAATACTTGCGACATTTAAAAGAGATTAACTAATATATACAGATTCTTTTTAACTAGTTGAGGGATTAGGGTCATAACGAATAACTTAGTTAATTATGTGCATCTTTCCCTCTTTGAATATTTAATTGACGTCAAAATTTATATGGCACAAAATTCTAACTAACGACAAATAAGCCTCCCAGAATGTGTTAAGCAAATAATCAACAAGCTTTCATGCATATATTATCCTCACATTTAAGGACGAAATAACAATAGAATTACAAACTTCCATGTTAAAAAAATCAACATGTACATTCTTCACAAACCTTAAAAAACATATAGTAAAATAATATATTACAAAACATAGGATTACATACCCCAAAAAGATATTAGCATATAGTACTTATATTACAAATGGGAAAATGATCAAAATGATCCTTAATGTATAGGGGGTGAAGTGTTTGATTCCTTTATATATACCACTTATAAGATATAGTCCTTAATGTATACAAAATGTGATCATTTTGGTCTTAACCCTACAACTCAATATAAAATCTGTTAACTTTAACAGAATATTTTAAAAAAACTGTAACGACCTGTTTAGTCGTTTTGAGCAGCAAATTTTATTTCTGGAAAACTGGCTGAAACGACGGACCCCACGACGGACCGTCATGGTCACGACGGACCGTCGCAGGGTCTTGTTTCAATCTACTTAAAGAATTTGAAATTGGGTACTGAAAATCGACTCTCTGAACTTCGTAACGGACTTGCAGGACGGACCGTCACAGTGTGACGGACCGTCACAGACCCTTGGTGGAAATTTGGGTCTCTGAACTTGGCGACGACCTGCAGGACGGACCGTGGCAGGCACGACGGCCCGTCACAGGGTGCGTAATCCCAGTTGGAGTCGGATTTCTTTACACGTTTTAAGGGACGTTTTGGACTATTCCTTCTTTAATTATAAAGTTAGAGGGTTTATATTAATAAGTCTAATTACTTGGGGATTAAAAGAGGTAACCTTAAGTTAATTAGTGGGTTATTAATGCCATCTTTCAAACTTAATTATACTAATTAGGGTAAAAGAAAGAGGTTTGAATAAGAAAATAGAAAGAGAGAGAGAGAGTCGAACGAGGAAGAAGAAGAACAAAGCTTGGGAATTTCTTGCTTGATCACTAGTTTTCGGTGGAGGTAGGTTATGGTTTATGCTATCATAAAGTAAACTCTTAATAGCGAATGATATGTGTGTGGTATATTGTAAACCCTTCTATATGCTTAATTGTCTTGCATGATTGTGATTATGAAATTGTGATAAAATAAGCATGATGAAGCTATTGAATCCTAAATCTTGAAAGAAGCCCTAATTCACTTGTTAATGATGATGCCTTGGTGTAAAAGAAGGCTTGATAATTATATAATGATATTGATGATGCCTTGGTGTAAAAGAAGGCTTGATAAATTATATAATGAGATTGATGATGCCTTGGTGTAAAAAAAGGATTGATAAATTATTAATGAGATTGATGATGCCTTAGAATAAAAGAAGGCTTGATGACTTAGGGATCGGGTTTCCACGTTCCGGTACCAGGTTAGAAATAGAGGATCGGGTGCCACGTTCCGGTACCAGGATAGAATGAGGATCGGAGTGTCCACGTTCCGACACCAGGATAGAATATGGATCGGGTGCCACTTTCTGGTACCAGGATAGAAATGAGGATCGGAGTGTCACGTTTCGACACCAGGATAGAATATGGATCAGGTGCCACGTTCCGGTACCAGGATAGAATGAGGATCGGAGTGCCACGTTCCGGCACCAGGATAGAATATGGATCGGAGTGTCACGTACCGACACAAGAGGAAGAAAGATAATGAATCTTGAAGAATGTTAAGATACTCAATGTAACGAACCTAATTCCCAAATGAGTATGATGAGGAGGCGTGAGTCCTCATTGATGAGCTTGGTGTTGTAACCAAGGGTTATGGTAATTGTAAATGCTGCATGCTAAGAATATTAGTTGGTTTTGTGATATTATTTGATATATACTATTTTCTATTTTGAGTTGGCCGGTGATACCTACTCAGTACCCGTGCTTAGTACTGACCCCTACTTTTATGTTTTCTTCTTTGTTTATTTGTGGAGTGCAGCGAACGTGCCATCGTCTTCAACTCAACAGCAACTCTAGCTAGTCTTCGTCACACCGGATCTTCAGGGTGAGCTAATGCTTCTAGCTTGGACTGGATCTTCTTCTTCATGTCTTGATGCCTTGAATTCTGCATGGACTAGCTTTTACTTGTTTTAGTTTTAGCTTTAGATACTCTTAGTTTAGTCATTTAATTATAGATGTTCTTGTGGTGATGACTTCCAGATTTTGGGGATAATATAGTTATTGATTTTATTAATGAGTTTTAAGTCTTCCGCATTACTTTCTGTTGATATTATATTGAAATGTTAAGGTTTAGATTGGTTGGTTCGCTCACATAGGAGGGTAAATATGGGTGCCAGTCGCGGCCCCGTTTTGGGTCGTGACAAACTTGGTATCAGAGCATTAGGTTCGTTGGTCCTCATCACACAAGAACAGGTCTAGTAGAGTCTTAAGGAACGTAGGGGGACGCCTTTACTTTTTCTTGAGAGGCTATAAGACTTTAGGAAAATTCACTCTCTTTCTTTCTTTCATTCTTTAGTGCTATTACTTGAATCCAATTGGTATCTGGTGATACAAATTGGTATCTGACCATCTTCACTCTTTTTGCAGATGGTTAGAACTAGAGCAACGACTGCACCAACACCGGCCAGACAAGAGACATCTGAGCCATCCACTGGGGCTGTGGCTCGAGGAAGAACAGTGGCAAGAGGCAGTGGTAGAGGTCGTGGGAGGACGTCCTCTAGAGGAAGAGGACGAGCACCTAGTCCATCTGATGCTAGGGCGGTGACTCCTCCACCGAATGAAGAGGTAGTAAGAGAGGGTGAGGAAGGGGAGAATGAACAAGGGCAGGATGAGGAAATGCCACCCCAACCTACCCCAGAGATGATCAGTCAGGTTCTTGCTTACCTTAGCGGGTTATCTGACCAGGGTCAGGCACCTCCACTAGTTTCTGCACCAACACCTCCGGTTTCAGAGGTACGACATGCTGTTGCTGGGGCTCCCCGCATGGATGCCTCATTGGAAATAGGCACATTTCCACGTCTGACTACTGGGCCCATAATGACAAATGATCAGCATGAGCTTTTCAGTAAGTTCTTGAAATTGAAACCTCCAGTCTTCAAGGGTGCTGAATCAGAGGATGCCTACAATTTTTTGGTTGATTGTCATGAGCTACTACACAAGATGGGTATAGTAGAACGGTTTGGTGTGGAGTTCGTGAGTTATCAGTTCCAAGGGAACGCCAAAATGTGGTGGCGTTCACATGTTGAGTGTCAACCAACAAAGGCACCGCCTATGACTTGGGCATCATTCTCTAGCTTGTTTATGGAGAAGTATATCCCAAGGACTTTGAGGGATAGAAAAAGGGATGAGTTCTTGAGTCTAGAGCAAGGTAGGATGACGGTTAATTCATATGAGGCTAAATCCCGTGCATTATCCAGGTATGCCACTCAACTCTGTTTCAGTCCAGAAGAGCGGATTCGCCGGTTTGTGAAGGGGTTGAGATCAAAGTTGCGGATTTCGGCCTTACAGATAGCGGCAACGGCAAAATCCTTCCAAGAAGTGGTAGACTTTGTGATAGAGGGTGGAATGAGTGAAGCCAGACGACTTCACCACGACATCGACAATCGAAAAGGTTTCGAAAGGAGGGTGAGTTCAATGGTTCTTATACTAGAAGGACAACAGGGTTCCGGAGGTTACTTAGTTTCGACCCATTCAGTCTTCACTACAGACTGTAGTTGGGGTTCCACCTCAGACCGGCCAACACTTCTCTGAGAGACCTATGCATGAACCTCGAAAGTGCTATGGATGTGGGGAAATTGGACATATTAAGAGATATTGTCCAAAACAGAGTTATCGGCCCCCAATAGCTAGAGGTAGAGGTGGTTATGGAAGAGGCCGTCCTTCTGGAGGACGTGGTGGTCGAGGTAATAATGGTCACCATAACGGCAGAGGTGATGGGCAAAACGGAGCAACTATAACACAACATAGTAGGGGCAACGGACAGACAAACGATAGGGCCCATTGTTACGCTTTCCCTGGGCGGTCTGAAGCGGAGGCATTGGATGCTGTCATCACAGGTAATCTTTTGGTTTGTTATTGCATGCTTCTTCTGTGTTGTTTGATCCCGGATCCACATTTTCTTATGTATCTTCCTCATTTGCTAATGGTCTTTTAATTTACATTGTGAATTACTTGATATGCCTATTAGTGTGTCTACTCCAGTGGGTGAGTCTGTGGTAGTTGAAAGGTATATAGGTCTTGTTTGGTGAATTTTGTGGGGAGCAACACTTATGTAGATTTGGTTATCTTAGAAATGGTTGACTTTGATGTAATTCTGGGTATGACTTGGCTTTCTCCGAATTTTGCGATCTTGGATTGTAATGCCAAAACTGTGACGTTAGCCAAGTCTGGGACAGATCCGTTAGTGTGGGAGGGCGACTACACTTCCAATCCAGTGCGTATAATCTCCTTTCTTCGTGCTAAGAAAATGGTTAGTAAAGGGTGTTTAGCTTTCTTGGCCCATCTCAGGGATGACACTACCCAAGTACCTTCGATTTAGTCGGTTTCGGTAGTCCGTGAGTTTTTGGATGTGTTCCCTGCAGATCTTCCTGGTATGCCACAAGATAGGGATATTGACTTCTGTATCGATCTTGAACCGGGTACTCGCCCCAGTTTCTATACCCCCTTATAGAATGGCTCCCGCGGAGTTAAGAGAGTTAAGGCCCAACTTCAAGAGTTGTTAAGCAAGGTTTCATTAGACCAAGTGCATCTCCTTGGGGTGCTCCGGTTTTGTTTGTGAAGAAGAAGGATGGGAGTTTTCGGATGTGCATAGACTACCGGCAGTTGAACAAAGTAACTATTAAGAACAAGTATCCTCTTCCTCGCATTGATGACTTGTTCGATCAATTAAAAGGTGCTTGTGTCTTCTCTAAATTGACTTGAGATGCGGTTATCATCAATTGAAAATACGAGCAACGGATGTGCCAAAGACTGCTTTTCGGACTAGGTATAGGCATTATGAATTTGTAGGATGTCCTTGTCCTTTGGTCTTACGAATGCCCCTGCTGCGTTCATGAGCTTGATGAACGGGATATTTAAGCCTTATTTGGATCTCTTTGTGATCGTATTTATTGATGTATACTGATATACTCTAAAAGTAAGAAGGAACATGAGGAGCATTTGAGAATGGTATTGGAAATGTTGATGAGAAAAAGCTTTATGCCAAGTTCTCTAAGTGTGAGTTTTGGCTAGATGCAGTGTCCTTCTTGGGGCACGTGGTTCTAAGGAAGGAGTGATGGTGGATCCTTCTAAGATTGAGACAGTGAAGAATTGGGTAAGACCCACTAATGTGTCAGAAATACGGAGTTTTGTTGGGTTAGCTAGCTACTACTACCGCGATTTTTCAAGGGATTCTCTTCTATTGCTTCCCAATTGACGAACCTGACTAAGCAGAATGTTCCATTTGTATGGTCGGATGAGTGCGAAGAAAGTTTTCAGAAACTCAGACTTTGTTGACTACCGCACCTATCCTCACCTTGCCGGTAGAGGGTAAGAACTTCATTGTTTATTGTGATGCATCCTATTCGGGTTTGGGTGCAGTGCTAATGCAAGAGAAGAACGTGATTGCTTATGCTTCAAGACAATTAAAAGTGCATGAACGTAACTATCCAACTCATGACTTGGAATTTGCCGCGGTAGTGTTTGCATTAAAGCAATGGAGACACTATTTATATGGGGTTAAGTGTGAGGTCTATACGAATCATCGTTGCCTACAGTATGTCTTTACTCAGAAAGATTTGAACTTGAGACATAGGAGATGGATGGAACTACTAAAGGACTAGGACATCACTATTTTGTATCATCCGGGGAAGGCAAATGTTGTGGCGGATGCTTTAAGTATAAAGGCGGGAAGCATGGGAAGTCTAGCTCACTTGCAAGCTTCTAGACGCCCATTGGCTAGAGAAGTCCAGATTCTGGCTAATGACCTTATGAGATTAGAAGTAAATGAGAAGGGAGGATTTTTAGCTTGTGTGGAGGCAAGATCTTCCTTCCTTGACAAGATTAAGGGGAAGCAGTTTGAGGATGAGAAATTGACCCGGATTCAAGATAAAGTGTTGCAAGGAGAGGCTAAAGAAGCAACAATCGACGAGGAAGGTGTTTTGAGGATTAAGGGAAGGGTATGTGTACCCCGCATCGATAATTTGATCAACACTATTCTGACAGAGGCTCATAGTTCAAGGTATTCTACACATCCGGGTGCAACCAAGATGTATCGCGACCTAAAGCAAAACTTTTGGTGGAGTAGAATGAAGCGCGATATTGTTGACTTTATTGCCAAATGTCCAAACTCTCAACAAGTAAAGTATGAACACCAGAGACCCGGAGGAACGCTTCAGAGAATGCCCATTCCTGAATGGAAGTGGGAGAGAATCGCAATGGACTTAGTGGTTGGTCTTCCAAAGACAATGGGTAAGTATGACTCCATTTGGGTGATTGTTGATAGGTTAACTAAGTCTGCTCATTTTATTCCGGTCAAGGTGACTTACAATGCAGAGAAGTTAGCCAAGATCTATATCTCAGAAATCGTTCGATTGCATGGGGTTCCACTATCCATCATATCAGATAGAGGTACGCAGTTTACTTCTAAGTTTTAGAAAAAATTGCATACTGAATTGGGTACTAGGTTGGACCTTAACACTGCATTTCACCCTCAGACCGATGGTCAGTCTGAGCGAACGATTGAGGTGTTAGAGGATATGCTTCGTGCTTGTGTGATAGAATTTGGTGGTCATTGGGATAACTCCCTACCCTTAGCGGAGTTTTCATACAATAATAGTTATCACTCAAGCATTGATATGGCCCCATTTGAAGCATTGTATGGTAGGAGATGTAGGTCTCCCATTGGGTGGTTTTATGCATTTGAGGTTAGACCTTGGGGTACAGACCTCTTGAGGGATTCGTTAGATAAAGTGAAGTGCATTCAAGGAAAGCTTCTAGCGGCGCAAAGTAGGCAAAAAGAATATGCAGATCGAAAGGTTAGATACTTAGAGTTCATGGAGGGTGAACAAGTCTTGTTGAAAGTTTCGCCAATGAAAGGGGTGATGCGGTTTGGTAAAAGAGGTAAGCTTAGTCCAAGGTATATTGGACCATTTGAAGTACTTAAGCGAGTAGGGGAGGTGGCTTATGAGTTAGCCTTGCCTCCAGGGCTGTCCGGAGTGCATCCGGTATTTCATGTGTCGATGTTGAAGAGATACCATGGGGATGGAAACTACATTATCCGTTGGGATTCAGTTTTGCTTGATGAAAATTTATCTTATGAGAAGGAGCCTGTTGCTATTTTAGATAGAGAAGTTCGCAAGTTGAGGTCAAGGGAGATTGCATCTATCAAGGTGCAATGGAAGAATCGACCGGTTAAAGAAGCCACTTGGGAGAAGGAGGCAGATATGCAAGAAAAGTACCCACATCTGTTTAAGGATTCAGGTACTCCTTGTCGCTCTTGTTTTTCTTCTTGTGATCGTTCGAGGACGAATGATGGGTAAATTGGTATCTATTGTAACGACCTGTTTAGTCGTTTTGAGCAGCAAATTTTATTTCTGGAAAACTGGCTGAAACGATGGACCCCACGACGGACCATCATGGTCACGACGGACCGTCGCAGGGTCTCGTTTCAATATACTTAGAAATTCTAAAATTGGGTACTGAAAATCGACTCTCTGAACTTCGTAACGGACTTGCAGGACGGACCGTCACAGGTGTGACGGACCGTAACAGACCCTTGGTGGAAATTTGGGTCTCTGAACTTGGCGACGACCTGCAGGACGGACCGTCGCAGGCACGACGGCCCGTCACAGGGTGCGTAATCCCAGTTGGAGTCGGATTTCTTTACACGTTTTAAGGGACGTTTTGGACTATTCCTTCTTTAATTATAAAGTTAGAGGGTTTATATTAATAAGTCTAATTACTTGGGGGTTAAAAGAGGTAACCTTAAGATAATTAGTGGGTTATTAATGCCATCTTTCAAACTTAATTATATACTAATTAGTGTAAAAGAAAGAGGGTTTGAATAAGAAAATAGTAAGAGAGAGAGAGAGTCGAACGAGGAAGAAGAAGAACAAAGCTTGGGAATTTCTTGCTTGATCACTAGTCTTCGGTGGAGGTAGGTTATGGTTTATGCTATCTTAAAGTAAACTCTTAATAGCGAATGATATGTGTTGGTAGTATTGTAAACCCTTCTATATGCTTAATTGTATGCTTGCATGATTGTGATTATGAAATTGTGATAAAATAAGCATGATGAAGCTATTGAATCCTAAATCTTGAAAGAAACCCTAATTCACTTGTTAATGATGATGCCTTGGTGTAAAAGAAGGCTTGATAAATTATATAATGAGATTGATGATGCCTTGGTGTAAAAGAAGGCTTGATAAATTATATAATGAGATTGATGATGCCTTGTTGTAAAAGAAGGCTTGATAAATTATATAATGAGATTGATGATGCCTTAGAATAATTGAAGGCTTGATGAATTAGGGGATCGGGTGCCACGTTCCGGTACCAAGATAGAAATAGAGGATCGGGTGCCACGTTCCGGTACCAGGATAGAATGAGGATCGGAGTGTCACGTTCCGATACAAGGATAGAATATGGATCGGGTGCCACGTTCCGGTACCAGGATAGAATGAGGATCGGAGTGTCACATTTCGACACCAGGATAGAATATGGATCGGGTGCCACGTTCCGGTACCAGGATAGAATGAGGATCGGAGTGCCACGTTCCGGCACCAGGATAGAATATGGATCGGAGTGTCACGTACCGACACAAGAGGAAGAAAGATAATGAATCTTGAAGAATATTAAGATACTCAATGTAACGAACCTAATTCCCAAATGAGTATGATGAGGAGGCGTGACTCCTCATTGATGAGCTTGGTGTTGTAACCAAGGGTTATGGTAATTGTAAATGCTGCATGCTAAGAATATTAGTTGGTTTTGTGATATTATTTGATATATACTGTTTTCTATTTTGAGTTGGCCGATGATACCTACTCAGTACCCGTGCTTAGTACTGACCCTTACTTTTATGTTTTCTTCTTTGTTTATTTGTGGAGTGCAGCAAACGTGCCATCGTCTTCAACTCAACAGCAACTCTAGCCAGTCTTCGTCACACCGGATCTTCAGGGTGAGCTAATGCTTCTAGCTTGGACTGGATCTTCTTCTTCATGTCTTGATGCCTTGAAATTCTTGCATGGACTAGCTTTTACTTGTTTTAGCTTTTAGAATACTCTTAGTTTAGTCATTTGATTATAGATGTTCTTGTGGTGATGACTTCCAGATTTTGGGGATAATAATAGTTATTGATTTTATTAATGAGTTTAAGTCTTCCGCATTACTTTCTGTTGATATTATACTGAAATGTTAAGGTTTAGATTGGTTGGTTCGCTCACATAGGAGGGTAAATGTGGGTGCCAGTCGCGGCCCCGTTTTTGGTCGTGACAAAAACATACTCTTTCTCAACACTCTTTCTCCTCCTTTCTTCCTCCTCTTCTTCTAAAATTGGATTTCAAGTTCTTCTTTTTATTTTCTTATTTTTTATGATTGTTACACAGTTGGTTCCAAATGATAGTCTATTTACTTTTATTTATCAGCAGCATATATGTGTAATTGATTTTGAAAATTCTTCAAGTCGCACTATATGCATCAATGTTGTGTTTCTTCCCTTAGTCATCACAATTTTCTCCTAAGGTTTTATAAGATTCCACCCCTTTTAATCGACAAGGATTATCATTTGCCTTCATGGATCAATTCGGGTTTCAAATTGTTATTTTAAACTTGATTTATTTTGTAAGTTGACCCAATAGTTTTTTTCTCTCTTTAAATCTCCTTCACCATCAATATTTTCTATGGGATTATGTGGGAGTTTCTTAAATTGTTAAATTATTTTCTGGTGATAGCAGTTACAGGGCGGAGGAAGAAAGGATTAGAGAGATGTACATGAAGATCTGGGTTTTTCTATCAACATTTACAAATATTTTGTCAAATTTTAGGGTTAGGACCAAAATGATCACATTTTAGATACATTAAGGACTATATTTATTAAGAGGTTTATATAAAGGACCAGAACACTTCAACCCCATACATTAAGGATTATATTGATCATTTTCTCTTACAACTCATAGTGAAATAACCAAATCAGCCATCAAAATCTCATGTAATTATACAACACATAGATCGTGCACATGTCCAAAGGTTTATATGCATGTGTGATCTTCCTTTAACGCTTTAAAAATCTCCATATTCAATGACCACCTCTAAGAGTCCTCTAAAAGATTCCCTTTGATAGAAACAACTATCGTTTAATATAATGCTTACTGGTGTAAAAACAATAGATCCGGCGCCCTTAGATTCACCAAGTCATCATTCCATAGTCAAGGAAAACAAAATAGAAATATAATTAGTAAATCAAGTAAAACATATGCAAAGAGTATCAAGTTGGATAATTAAAGCTCCAAATGTCAATAATGTTTATAGCATAATTTTTCAAGAGGTTCAATAACCAGACTCGCCCTATTTGTACGTCATGTCTTCACAAGCACGAGCAGAAAAAAAGAAGGGTCAATTCCCTGTATCAGCAAGGGTTAAAGCCCAATAATAAAAAGAACCAAAAACCATATTAAAATTGGTTTTCTAGTTTGTACTTAAAATGGATAAATCATATACTTATGATGAACTAACCATCCAAAGTCAAGAGGAACAATGATCCGAATCAAGAGGTATGCCAATAGTGACAAAGTCACAGCCACAAAAAGAACAAAGTCCCAACAAGAATGCCAAATTTATCAAACAATCCGTACAAGTAGGGGAGTTACACAAGAGTCTTTAACATCTCAAATGACCACAACACGAAAATGCAAAGTTACAAGAGTTAACCAAGGTACTAAGATAATATTACTGTTATACCAGCAGTTAAAAATAGTACAAGTTCAAGTTTATACACAAACCTCAACACTTTCGCAAAAAAAAAATGTCCAATGCGACTTCTAGAGTTCAAACCGTTGAGTAACCAATATATGAAGTTCCTCAACTTGTGCACCAGTATATAGAACCTTAAAAATACAATTAAATAGCTGTTTTAATTCCTAATCACAATAATGTCAAAGTAAATAGGATAATCATCACATGTATGTCTAGCCTCTACAAATACGACTAAGCTCCCGAAACAGTGTTTCTGTCCAACAAAAGTACTTCATGTCGCAACTTAGTTTTGAAACAGGAAATGACACAACTGGACTTTATATCCTTATAAAAGATGTTGGTACATATATTAAGCCTTGAAATAATCAAGAATCACCTAAAAATACATTTTGTAAAAAAAATATAATCAAAATACTAACACTTGAACATACAGTATTTCTAATTCGAGAAGTTGGACAGAACTTGTCCTACGTTGCATCCCATATTTTGAATCCATCACAGCAAAATTAGAGTTTTCCAGAACATAAGAGTTTTATAACTACATATTATCTTTCAAAATCATATTTACTCACTATAAACAAAGTTATATTGAACAATATATTATTAATATACCAAACACTACCAAGTATTAAAATAAATTCTTTATCACTTACCAAGATGAAGTGTGTGTGTTGGATTCAAGACAAAAGAACCTAGTTTTTTGTTTGATTTTGAAGAACAATTGTTTCGATTATGTCATAATGTTCTTTGACTTAAGGGAAAACTAATTTAATCTTAAGGTATTACAAAATATATAGCTAGAAATGTGATCCTCATCACATGTAGACATGTCCTTCATATGTGCAACCCAAATAAAAGTAGGCTGCCCAAAGAGCATCTATATATAACTATATTTATATACCTGATTCCATAACCTCCAATTCATTTGTAATTCTAATTATTCAATTTATATGAATACCCCCATACAATACCTTAAATTTCGATAACAAATTATGTTAAGCACTTTTTAAAATATCACAACATTTCAAGTTCCCAAAATGAGAATAAAACACCTTATACTAATTAATCAATGATGTATCGACATGTAATTCATGGTCTAGAAGCTTAGGGGTGTTATAACTCTCTCCCGTATAAAGATATTTTGTCTCACAATTTACCTTAGACTAGTCCCGAAACAAGTATGGATATTGTCACCTCGTGTCTTTTTCTCTCTCCCTGGCAACTTCTTTTCCAGAATGGTCCATCCAAATTAGCTTTACTAAGGGGATTTTGTTGTTTCTAACACTCTTTACTTCCCGAGCTTGAATTAGGATAGGTTTTTCATTATACGTCAAGTCGATATTCAACTTGAAGAACATGAGATGATCAGAACGGTATCTTCTAAGCATAGATACATGGAATACATTGTGGATCTTTTCTAACTCAAGTGGTAAAGATAACTTATATGAAACTAGTGTGTCCCTTTCAACCATATTATAAGGTCTAATAAATCGGGGACTAAGTTTTCCTTTTTGGTCAAATCTCATAATCTTTCCATGCACACACCTTTAAGAATACTTTATCTCCAACTTGATATTCAATGTCACGACATTTTAGATCAGTGTACGACTTTTGTCTATCCGATGAAATCTTTAAACGATCCTTGATAATTTTCACCTTGTCCTCTGTTGATTGTATTATTTCAGAACCAACAAGTTTTCTTTCACCAATTTCACTCCAACAAAAAGAGGTGAGACATTTTCTTTCGTATAAGGCTTCATAGGGACATATCCAATATTTGATTGGTAGCTATATTATGAGCATATTCTATCAAGTCAAGTGTTTGTCAACCTAGCCTCAAACTCCATAATGCAAGCTCAAAGCATATCCTCCAAAATTTGTGTCTCTCTTTCCGAATCACCGTCAGTTTCATGAAAGACCAAAGTGCTACATTTTAGTTTTATACTCAAAGCTTCCTGCAAGTTGCCCCAAAACCTCGAAGTAAACCTTGGGTATCAGTCAGATACAATAGACACCGGAATCCCGTATAGTCTTACAATCTCATTAATGTACAACTCAGCTAAACAATTGATATGCTCAAACATACTTGTCAAACAAGAAGTAATGTGGTCGTATAAGGTAAAGAACACAACTAATGAGGTTGGGATTGTTCCCACGAGGAAAATAGTTCAGACTTAACTTTAATCTATTATTACTATTATTAAGTCAATTATTTCCTTAGAAAACAAAATACAATAAAGGGGGGGGTTATTTCTAAATTAATGAAAATAAATACCTAAATTAAAGTAAACAACTAAAAGATTCAAATCTTTAAGTTTAATCAATTAATAAAAGTAACTAGACAATTTTTTCCTAGTATCTTGCATGCAAAGTGATAAGTTATGTACTTCTAAATCTTTTGTCCGGCATCTAGAAAATTTCACTCTGCACCTTGGTCCGGCTACGTGTGTTGCTTTACTAACCCTTACCTTTATCGTATATTAAGCATTGTATTCGAGATTTTACTAAGTTTTTACCTCGTACCAATCAACACTAGTCTATTAGATAGTATACACTAAATCTATGTTGATAATTATTTTTCTAATATCTACCTCCTTGGTCCAGCAAGTAGTATTAAGGCGAGTTCTAACGTTTTCCAACCGTTAAAAAGACATCTAAGCGAAAAAATTATCAATACATGCAAGACACTGTTCTAGAATTGTTATTTTAGTTAGATTTTACCTCATTATTCGCCCATGGTTCCCACAACCCTAGTTATGGAGTTTACTTACCCATAGTCATAATCACAATATTCATGTATTTAATATAAGAATTCATGCACTTACTTCAATGAGAAAGAATAAAATCCAGAAGTTCACTTGATTAATAAACAAACGTACCAACAATAAATTCCAGAAAAAGTGTCTCAATTACTAAATTAATCGAGGACTAAAGATTCTCCAATAGCCTAACAATCAAAATGTCTAATCACAAGGAGTCTACTAATAAAGAGTCTAACCCCCAAAACGAGGTTTTTCCAACTTTTTATGAAAAACAAAAACCAATTAAAAGAAGGTCTCTAATTGTTGAAAGTCTGTAAAAACGCATCCGAGTCGACGGACCTCGTGACGGGCTGTCGTGGTCATGACGGGCTTTCATGCCCTCCGTCATACTATACTTTAGAAATCCTTCTGCTGCTTTCTTCATTACCCTAAACGAACAAGTATGACAGCCCATTCCAAGCACCACGTTTCGTCGAGGGTCTCCGTTCAATAACACTCAAACTTCTTGGAATTTGGGTACTGGGAATACTCTCTTATCATTACGACGAACCAGCAGGACGGACCGTCCTGGCTTTGATGGTCCGTCATGAACTTCGATATCCCACACTTATGTCAGACTTCCCCGTCTTCCTTCACCATATTTTCTATGATGCCACCTACAAGCCCTCACAAGCTCGACGAACTGCACAAGCCACGTATGTGGTAACTTTTCTGCATTTCTTCTTCAAAAACTTCCGTGTTCATCTTTTGACATATTTACTGCAAATAAAGCGAAACTTACATAAAATCAATATAAAAAGGCTTTTGTACACACATTAAACTTAAGGAATAAGCATTAAAAATACCGTGAAACTACGGTATATCAACACCCTTAACTTAAATTCGTTGTTTGTCCTCAAGCGACCTACTATGACTCACTACAAAATCTTTGTACAATAGTATCCATGTTTTAGCTTTCGCAATCATTTGGCTATCAATCCCGATCAGTCTCATCATGTTTATGCATGTTATCACTATTAGGCTTGAATTATGTGGAATCATATCATGACACATACTCACCACGCACTGACCCCTATCCTCTTAATTTCTCACCGAGGTGCTAATATTTCCGGTATTGCAACTAGTGTCCTCACTTCAAAACAACATCCTCACTTTTCACACAATGATTTAGTTTGAGTATAAAGATTACTTTTCAACACTCACTCTCATAATAAATTCACTACTTATTCATACATATTGCCATAAGCATGCCCTTTTTTACACTACTTTACGTTCGCCATACAACTCTTAGGATCACGATACGACTTTCTTAGCTTGAAACATAGTCTCAGGGTCAGGTAGGGTATATTTATCTATACTTTAGTCAATTTTTTCCCTCCTTGACATATTGGCTAAACATACCACTTTTTATCATTTTATTTCTCTTAATTTCTCATATGCTTTCACCTTGCTATTTTCCCTTATTTCTTCATTTGTGTAAGTGACTTTGTTCTTTTCTTGTTTGTATTTATTGTATGTTTTTGATTTTTTTTTCCACTTTTCTGTCAACTGGTTCTTGAGTCACCTTACTTTTGTTCATTCTCTTTCTTTGTTCTTTCAACCCCACTTTCCAGAGCATTCCTCATAAAAGCCACCCTCTACTCATGGCTTTGCCATACGTCAAAGTACCCAATACCCAAAGTTGGATCAATGCCATGAAAAGATTGTTTACTACATTAGCCACCCTCAAGGATGGACCAGGGCCAACACATTATTCCCAGAAAAGATTAGTTGGGGTGAAAAAGAAAGGTCTATTTTAAGATCAAATCATTTGGATAAAAGAGGAATTAATTTTCATTCGTTTTTTTTATTTAGGTAAAAAATTGGTTGAATTGAACAAGGGCCTATGATCCTTTCCTAATTGTTTATTACAACTTACTTTTTGTAGTACTAACCAGGCAAGTTCTAGCTCAGTACAAATAGTGGACTATTCAAATCTTCCTCACACTCACATGATATCTTATTACTCTACCAGATTATCAGACACCTAGTTCAAATTTTAGACTTAGGGTCATGCAGTGGTGTATCTCTATGTCATGCTTAGAGCCACACATTTATCAAATACTATTTCGTAGTGATGCATCATTTTCATTACATCAGGATATCATTTTAGCCATCATGTTTCAGAGTTAAACTATGTACACATGATATAGACATGCTGGTTCAACAATAAAAATAATCAGTGTCTTGGGGAAAAAGAACACAGGCAAGAAAACCCCCAAAGAGGATCGTGAATTGGGCTACTCAAACTTCACCCTTGCACTCACTTTCCATTTACCCCACCCCCAACAAAAAGATATGAAATTTTCCCCAATGCATAAAAAAATTGAAATACGAGAGTGGTAGGTGAAGCAAACCTGGGGCGCAAAGCGCCGACGATCAGCAAGGTGGTGGGTCCGGTTCCTCGGAACCCACTACCTATGTAGTCTAGATACCCTCAGTAGTGTCTTCATGTTACAACTCTGATCCGACGCGCCTCCTCATCAGCAAGCGAGGATCTCCTTGCAGCCTTCATCTCACGACACTCCTTCTTGCGTGCTCTAGACTCATCCTCCTCTCGACCCTTGCACCTTTTGGCATGCTCTCGAGAGGGAGGTGGTGGAACCTCAGAAGTGGCGAATAAGGCCGCCATCACTGTGTCCTCATAAGGCACTGTAGAAGGGGCCTCAGACTCAGGCACCCTAACATCTAGGATCATATCAATGTCCGCTCCAGACTCTCAACCGCAACCTGAAGGGTCTACAGGTCCACCTGAGGGGATGGATGGGCTAGCATACACAAATCAAAAGCATCCAGGCGCTGATGAACATCAGCTATCTTCCGTTCTATGTGCTGGACCATTTTACGCTCCAAGCGCTACTCTGCCACTGCAATAGACCTCTGCATCCAAGGCTTGATGTGATGCAGAAGTGTAGCTATTTGTGCCTCTAGTTTCTGGACCCTAGAAAGCGGGGACAGAACAGGGAAAAGGGCTTAGCGAGAGAAACTAAGGACACTGCTACTACCGAGAATAGAATCTACCTAGGTAGTGTCAGTGGTTTCGGAAGCAGCCTGCGTACCCGTTCGAGCATATGATACTGTATCCACAAGATTATCACCAAGTGGAGGCAACTAAATATGGATCCCTCTGCGTGCAGCCAACTAAATAGTGCCCAGCGCAGTCTTTAGCTGATCAATGTTCCAGATGCGCACACCTGCGGACCTGCATAGGGAAAATATCATGCACGGAAACGGGTAAGTAGTTGTGACCTTGAAATCCCTCTCGTGCATGACCGCCAATAGAAGCGAAGCAAAGTCTACCTCAATCCCGGCTATCATCGCCACCATCAGAACTGCACCATCCGTTGTGACTATATTATCAGCGGCCGTGGGGGAATTGTAGTGGCGGAAATCAACTTTAAGAACTTAGTCGTGAAAGTCAAGTTAGCCTTCTTGATGGCTCCTATCAGCTCCTTTACCAAGTCGACACCCTCTCTAGTAACAGACAGTACAGGGCCATCCACCTCTTGGTCGCTGTTCAGCAATGTCTCACGCAAGAATTGTCCATCTTTTACAATTTTCCACCGGTAGTCGAACTTGGCGGTGAGAGGGGCCCTGTTGAAATCAACATCCTCACTCTACAGATACTGGCAGATGGCGCGCAGGGAGATATCTACCTGAATACAACGTACTCGGACATGCTCAATTGGGGCCTGTTTGGCGGTGGCATCTCGCCCATCTATCTGTTATCTTAGAGTAGCCACGTAAGAGGCGTAGAACTCTCGGACCAACTCCTCTCTATAATTTCCTAAAGAACGAGCTGTCCACTCTAGCCGGTGTCTTGTGAAGAAATTGTGAATCTGTGGCATGGTGGGGAGACTTCCCGTAAGGATTCGCCTATCTAGTGTAAGGGTCTGTGTCATGACGTCTTTTTCATTTAGAAACTTGGCATTGGAATACACTTGGTATTGCCCGTCAACACACCACCGATTCGGCTCGTTGGCAACTGGGGTTAGAGAAACAGTCGATCAGCCTGGAGTGGAATCAAGACTGTCATCCTCATTAGATGAGGCAGACAGTGCAGCAGTGGCGGGTTCATGGACTTTGGCGGACCCGCAGGCTTCCTCCACAATGAAACTCGTGAGGAACCATACGCTCCTTCTTCATGTGTATCTTACATAGAAGGTGTGCCTGTCACTATGCGCTCCTCATTAGATTGGGAGGTAGTGACTATGCCGGATGCCACCTTTTTAGGCGTGGCTCTTATAGCACGTGCAGCTCATGATGGCGTGGCAGCACCTAGGGGCACGTACTCGGAGTCATGCTCATTATCAGACACTATAACTAGTTCGGTAGTCAGGGCAACAGACTCTGAATGCCCACGTGCATAAACCCAATCTTGTTTTGGTGCCATTAGAGATATTCCCAGTAAAGAATCAATATTAGTAAGAGAAGGAGCAAACATAACGAGCAAAAACGACACAAAATAAATATAAGAGTTGAGCTTTAATGACTTTTCTGCAGTAATAGTGAAACACGACGGACCAGGTGACGGCTCGTCGTGAGTACGACGGACCGTCATGGGGTCTGTCATGTCTTACCTAAACTATTTTTATGTGGAGTTCCCTGAAGGAAAGTCTCTGACAGTTATGACAGATAAGCAGGACGGACCATTGTGATAATGACAATCTGTCGTCGATGTCCGTCGTGCTGAACTTAGAAAAACTATGGAGACCCTTACGTGTGGGGTCTCTGAATGTCATGAAGGTTTGTGTTGGACGGATCGTCGAGGGTATGACGGTTCGTCATAGATGTCCGTTAGAGGACACTTGGAAAATAATGGAGACCCTTAGGACAAGGGTTTGTGACCGTCATGACGATTATGCAAGACGGACTGTCGTGACAATGACGGTCCGTCGCATGTGTCCGTTAGTGGACAATTAGAGAAAGCTGGACACCCATATGACAAGGGTCATTGACAACCATGACGGTTTTTCAGGACGAACCGTCGTGAGTATGACGGTTATTTGCATGTTTTCGTGTGAGGACACTTTGAAAAAAATAGAGACCCTTAGGAGAAGGGTCTCTTACAACCATGACGGTTGTGCAGGACGGACCATCGAAGGTATGACGGTCCGTCATAGATGTTTGTTAAAGGAAATTTAGAAAAAGTTGGAAACCCTGAGGAATAGGGTCTCTAAAAACCAGAACGGTTGTGCAGAATGGACCGTCGTGGGAACGACGGTCCTTTTCATGTGTCCGGTGTTGGACACTTTAGAAAACACGAACAGTGGGGTGTTGGAGCAGACCCTATGACGGTCCATGGGTGCGACGGTATCTCAACGAGGTCTCGTTGTGTCATTCAGTCACAGAATTGAGGATGCCACATTGATCGTCTGTGACTTAAATGGAATACTTAGTGTTAAGCTACATGTTACTAACCCAAATACCTAGCAAATTAGGAATTCTAAAGCACCTATTTCTAGGTTTGTAACAAGGCAATTTGAGGATTCTCAATCTAGGTCAGACAAAAATTGGATCAATGAATGAAGACCCATCAATAAAAAATAGGCTAATACTAATTGAAAAATAAAAATCCAATGTAAATGGGTAGAAATCAGAGACACATACCTGAGAACAGGAGAAAGACAAGCAAGTGAGGAACTTGGTTAGCAAGAACAGAACCACAACCGCAGACTCCGACCAGTAGAGAGTAGATTTTACGAATTGTGGAATTAGGGAAGTGATCAGTTGATAGAGAAGAGAGGTAGGAAGTTAGAAGTTTGAAAGGGAGGGAAATGGGAGAAATAGGGACGGAAATGGGTGAAATGAAGGGGTGGGTTTTTTAAATGTTAACAATTTCTTAAAATACCCCTAGTCAGGTCGATTTGGGTACTCTCATTAATGACGCAACGAGTCCCTGATGATGGTCAGTCGCAGATGCAACAGTCCGTCTTTGGTTCCGTCGCGTGTGCCCTGGTTTTTTAAATAATAGAAATAAGTACATGGCCCGACGGATTCATGCGACGGTTCGTCGCATGCGTGATGGTCCGTCCATGTATCCGTCAATGACTGTTGTAGAATGATTTTTCTGCAGACTTTCCTGGTGATGTGCCTGCCAATTTAAAAACCATTAGTAGAAAATGCTACCATTACTAGAACGAAAACTATAAGTATTGGGTGGCCTCCAAACCAGCGCCGTATTTAACGTCGTGGCACGACTGAAGACAGTTGATTACTCATACTTCAACAAGATTGTATGCCTCAATCAATTCATTTTGTGGTTCAGCATGCCCAGAATAGGTTTTTATTCATTGTCCATTTACCTTAAACCGCACACACTCCTTGGTTTCCAACTCAACATCTCCATGAGGGAATAGTTGGGTAACCAAGTAAGGGACAATCTATTTGGACTTAAGCATGCCCGGTAACAAACGCAACCTAGAATTGTGTAAAAGCACCAAATCCCTAACCATAAAATCTTGTTTTTAATTTTTAGGTCATGGTGATTCTTCATATTTTCTTGGTAGGATATAGCAGATATCAATTAGAGCTCACCAATCGGCCTCATGGACCTAGATGGTCTCTTCTTCATAGTTCATCCGGAATTTCATCTTCCCCCTTTCCATATAAACTAATGCTCTACCCATAGCGAGGAATGGTCTCCCAATAATAATAGGCACTTCAAATTCGACTTCACAATCAAGAATAAAAAAATCTGCTAGAAATATGAACGACTCTACTTGTACAAGCACATCGTGGAGTATACCTATAGGCCTTTTCACTGTTCGATCAGCCATCAAAAGCCACATCGGAGTGGACTTTGGGTCACCCAGACCCAACTTCTTATAAATTTATAGGGACATGACATTTATTCTTGCCCCAGATCATATATTGCTTTCGCAAAATGTAATGACCCAATTGTACAAGGAATAGTTAACGCACCCGGATCTTCTTTCTTTTGTACGAGAGATCTTGTAGCAATAGCAATACAATGTTGTATTCTATCCTCATCCTCAAAAGTTACTGATCTTTTCTTTGTAACCAGATCTTTCATAAACTTGGCGTAACCGGGCATTTGTTCTAGTGCTTCTACCAAAGGTACATAGATAGAAAGCTGTTTCAACATTGTTATAAAACGCCGATATTTACCATCCTCTGTCTTTTTCACTAATATTTTAGAAAAGGGGGGTGGTTGTATAGGAATGGGAAATACCTTTATAGGCATTTCACAATCTTTTCCAGTGTTATCTTCTACTTCAACACTAACCTCTACCTCTTTATCGTTATCTTTTATCACCTTTTCCTCATTAGATGGCATAGGTGGGTAAATGGTTTACATACCACTCCGAGTAGTGATTTCCATACAGTTTCCATCATTTATGGGATTTTGGACAGTGTTGCTAGGAAGATTGCCCAGTTGCCGTGTGTTCACGGTCGCAGATAATTGGGCCATTTGCAAATCAGGTTGATTAATCGATATTGCATGTGTATCGACTTTCTGCCCAATACCGCTAAATCACTCTTTAACTCTTCGATGTGCTCAACTCGCGCCATACTATCTCCACCATCCCTAGGATTACTTTTATGATTTTGAGTAGGGACATAGGGCCCATTTCTATTACCATAGTTACCGCTGTTAAAGTTGTTGTCGCAGTTGTAGTTTCCATCTTGGACATAATGACCCTCACGGTTATAGTTATCATAGATCCAACCTTGGTTTCCTTTACCTTGGAGCCAATTCTCATGATTTGATCCTTGGGCACTCGGTTGGAAAACTCCCGTCCACATAATAGCATTCATCATTTGGTGGTGGTGGTTTAGAGAAGTAGTTAACTGCATTTATCTTTTCTTTTCCCCTAGTGACATGTTTTAAGACCAACCCAACTCAGTTCTCATATTAGCCATCCCTTCACTAATCTCATCTGTGGCTGGGTTGTGAGTAGATTGCACTGCGAAGGTATTTCTCCGGGTATCAAACTTCGTAGTACTCCAAGATTATTTATTCCGGGAGATTTTCTCTAACTTTTCAGCAATCTTGGCATAAGGACACTCCCCATAAGTACCACCCGCTATAGTATCCAATAACGCTTCTTTATTATCATCTTGTCCCCGATAGAAGTATTCCTTCAGTGACTCATCATCTATGCGGTGATTGGGGATGCTTCTCAAAAATTAAGTGAATCTATCCCATGAACTACTAACTGACTCTCCTGGTAGTTCCACAAAGTTGTTCACTCTGTCTTTGTCGTTTAGTTTCTTGGAGACCCGGTAGTAACGTGCTAAGAAAACGTCCCTTAGTTGGTTTCAAGTGAAAATTGAGTTATAAGAAAGCTCAGTGAACCAAATTGCAGCCTCTCCCGTCAGTGAGAGAGGAAAGACTCTTAGGCGTATTTGTCACGACCCAAAATGAACCGCGAGTGGCACCCACACTTATCCTACTATGTGAGCGAACCAACCAACCTAAACCCCAACATTTCAACCTTAATAAACATAATATAATGCGGAAGACTTTAAACTCATTAATATAACCAATAAATAACTTCTAATATTTAATACTTATTATTCCCAAAATCTGGAAGTCATCACCACAAGAACATCTATCCTCAAATTACTAAATCTAAGAGTATCTAAGAAGCTAAATAAATAAACAGCTAGTCCATGCCAGAACTTCAAGGCATCAAGACGTGAAGAAGAAGATCCAGTCCAAGCTAGAAACAATAGCTCACCCTGAAATCTGGTGTGATGAAGACTGGCTAGAGTTGCGAACGAGTCGAAGTCGATGGCACGTTTGCTGCACTCCACGATAACAAAAAAAAAAATTACAAGTAGGGGTCAGTACAAGGAACACGTACTGAGTAGGTATGAACGGCCAACTCAGAATAGAAAGCAATATATATTGAACAATAACATAAAATCGACCACAATACTTAACAGGTGACAATCAACAAGTCAAGAATCATTTGCAACAACACCAAAATACATCTATGAGGACTCAAGCCTCTACACCATACTCATTTAGGAATTAGGTTCTTCAACTTGAGTATATTTACATAATTCAAAATTCATTCTCATTATTATCCTGGTGTCGGAACGTGACACTCTGATCCTCTACTATCCTGGTGTCAGAACATGACACTCCGATCCTCTACTATCCTTGTGTCGGAACGTGACACTCCGATCCTCTACTATCCTGGTGTCGTAACGTGACACTCCGATTCCCTAATTCTACATGTCGGTTCGTGACACCCGATCACCTAATTCTACGTGTTGGTTCGGGACACCCGATCCCCTAATCTAATTCTTTTAGTTCATCAAGCCTTCTTTTACACCAAGGCATCATCATTAAGAAAGTGGATTTAAGGTTTAAGATTTATATCCTTATCTTTCCAATCCATTACAATTACATAATCACATCATGCAAGCACACAATTAAGCATATAGAGACTTTACAATACTACCCAATACATATCATTCGCTATTAAGAGTATACTATGAAATAGCATAAACCATAACCTACCTCAACCGAAGAATTCGTGATCACGCAAGCTACTCCTCAAAGTCTTTGCTTTCCTCCTCGTTCTCTCTTCTCTCGCTCGTTCGTTCTCCTTTCTCTCTTTGTTCTTTCTATTTTTCTTATTCAAACCCTTTTTCTTTTACCCTAATTGTCATATGTTTAAGTATAAAAGATGATAAAAAATAACCCACTATTTATTTCAAGGTTATCTCCTTTAACCCCCAAGTAATTGAATTACTAACATTAACCCACTAACTTTATAATTATAAGCATGAATAGTCCAAAACACCCCTTAAAAACTTTTAACAAAAATCTGACTCAGTCAGGGTTACGCAGCTTGTGACGGTCCATCATAACTGTGACGGTCCGTCCTGCAGGTCCGTCACAAAGTTCAGAGAGTTAATTCTGTGGAAAGATTTGTGACGGTCCGTCGTTCCTACAATGGTCCGTCCTGCCATTCCATCGTGAAGTTCAGAGAGTCGATCTCAGTACCCAAATTTTCAGAATCTAAGTGTTTTGGAACGAGACCCCCTCGACGGTCCGTCGTGCCCATGACGGTCCGTCGTGGGATCCATCGACCAAGACAGTTATTACCAGAAATAAACTCTACTGCTCAAAACGACTAAACAGGTCGTTACAATAGATACTAATTTACCCATCGTTCGTACTCGAACGATCACAAGAAGAAAATAAGGGCAAAAAGGAGTACCTGATTCTGTAAACAAGTGTGGGTATCTTTCTTGCATATCAGCCTCCTTCTCCCAAGTGAACTCTTCAACTGGTCGATTCTTCCATTAAACTTTGATGGATGCAATCTCCCTTGATCTCAACTTGCGGATTTCTCTATCTAGAATGGCAACAGGCTCCTCCTCATAAGACAAATTCTCGTCAAGAAGAGCTGAATCCCAACGAATAATGTAGTTCCCATCTCCATGGTATTTGTTCAGCATAGACACATGAAATACCGGGTGCACTCCTGAGAGTCCTGGAGACAAGGCTAATTCGTAAGCCACCTCCCCTACTCGCTTAAGTACTTCAAATGGTCCAATATACCTTAGGCTTAGCTTACCTCTTTTACCAAACCGCATCACCCCTTTCATGGGTGAAACCTCCAGCAAGACTTGTTCAGCCTCCATGAACTCCAAGTCTCTAGCCTTTCCATCTGCATATTCCTTTTGTCTACTTTGCGCCGCTAAAAGATTTTTTGAATGAATTTTCACTTTCTCTAATGATTCCCTCAGAAGATCAGTACCCCAAGGTCTAACCTGAAATGCATCAAACCAACCAATGGGGGACCTACATCTCCTCCCATATAATGCTTCGAATGGGGCCATATCAATACTTGAGTGATAGCTATTATTGTATGAGAACTCTGCTAAGGGTAAGAAGTTATCCCAATGACCACCAAATTCTATCACCCATGCACGAAGCATATCTTCCAACACCTGAATCGTTCGCTCAGACTGACCATTGGTCTGAGGGTGAAATGCAGTACTAAGATCCAACCTCGTACCTAATTCAGCATGCAATGTTCTCCAAAACATAGAAGTAATCTGCGTACCTCTATCTGATATGATGGAAAGTGGAACTCCATGCAATCGAACAATTTCTGAGATACAGAGTTTGGCTAACTTCTCTGCATTGTAAGTCACCTTGACCGGAATGAAGTGAGCAGACTTAGTTAATCTGTCCACAATTACCCAAATAGAATCAAATTTACCCAATGTCTTTGGAAGACCAACCACGAAGTCCATTGCAATTCTTTCCCACTTCCATTCAGGAATGGTCATTCTCTGAAGTGTTTCACCGGGCCTCTGGTGTTCATATTTTACTTGCTGACAATTCGGGCATTTGGCAACAAAATCGACAATGTCACGCTTCATCCTACTCCACCAAAAATGTTGCTTGAGGTCACGATACATCTTGGTTGCACCAGGATGTATAGAATATCCGGAACTTTGAGCCTCTGTAAGGATAGTGTGGATCAAATCATCAACACGGGGCACACATACCCTTCCCTTAATCCTCAAAACACCTTCCTCATCAAATATTGCTTATTTAGCCTCTCCTCGCAACACCATATCCCGAATTCGGCTCAGCTTCTCATCATCAAATTGTTTTCCCTTGATCTTGTCAAGAAAAGAAGATCTTGCACACAGGCCAAAAATCCTCCCTTCTCTAGTACTTCCAGCCTCATAAAGTCATTAGCCAGAGTCAGAACTTCTCTAGCCAATGGGCGTCTAGAAACCTGCAAGTGAGCTAGACTTCCCATGCTCCCTGCCTTTCAACTTAAAGCATCAGCCACCACATTTGCTTTTCCTGGGTGATATAGAATACTAATATCATAGTCCTTCAACAGTTCCATCCACCTCCTCTGCCTCAAATTCAAGTCTTTCTGGGTAAAGACATACTGTAAACTACGATTATCCGTATAGACTTCACACTAAACCCCATATAGATAATGTCTCCATTGCTTTAATGCAAACACTACCAAAGCCAACTCCGAATTGTGGGTCGGATAATTATGTTCATGCACCTTTAATTGCCTCGAAGCATAAGCAATTACATTTTTCTCTTGCATTAGCACTGCACCCAAACCAGAGTAGGATGCATCACAATAAACAATGAAATTCTTGCCTTCCACTGGCAAGGTAAGAATTGGTGCAGTAGTCAACAAGGTCTTGAGATTCTGGAAGCTTTGTTCACATTCATCCGACCATACAAATGGAACATTTTGCTTAGTCAAATTTGTCGATTGGGAAGCAACCGAAGAAAATCCCTTGACAAATCGACGGTAGTAGCTAGCTAAACCAACAAAGCTCCTTACTTCTGTAACATTAGTAGGTCTTACCCAACTCTTCACTGCTTCAATCTTAGAAGGATCCACCATCACTCCGTCCTTAGAAACCACGTGACCCAAGAAGGACACTAAATCTAGCCAAAACTCACACTTGGAGAATTTGGCATAAATCTTTTTCTTCCTCAACAACTCCAACACCATTCTCAAATGATCCTCATGTTCTTTCCTTCTCTTTGAGTATACTAGCATATCGTCAATAAACACAATGACAAAGAGATCCAGATATGGCTTAAAAATCCCGTTCATCAAGCTCATGAACGCAGCAGGGGCATTCGTAAGACCAAAAGACATTACTACGAATTCGTAATGCCCATACCTTGTTCGAAAAGCAGTCTTTGGCACATCTGTTGCCCGTATTTTCAATTGATGATAACCGGATCTCAAGTCAATCTTAGAGAAGACACAAGCATGTTGTAACTGATCGAACAAGTCATCAATGCGAGGAATGGGGTACTTGTTCTTAATAGTTACCTTATTCAACTGCCGGGAGTATATGCACATCTGGAAACTCCCATCCTTCTTCTTCACAAATAACACCGGAGCACCCCAAGGGGAAGCGCTTGGTCTAATGAAGCCTTTACCTAACAACTCTTGAAGTTGGTCCTTTAACTCCCTTAACTCAGCGGGAGCCATTCTATAATGGGTTATGGAAATGGGGCGAGTACCCGGCTCTAGATCAATGCAAAAGTCGATATCCCTATCCGGTGGCATACCAGGAAGGTCTGCATGAAACACATCTAGGAACTCACGGACTACCAAGACAGACTTAATCGAAGGTACTTGGGTAGTATCATCCCTGAGGTGTGCCAAGAAAGCTAAACACCCTTTACTAACCATTCTCTTAGCACGAAGAAAGGAGATGATACGAACTGGAGTGGAAGTGTAGTCACCCTCCCACACTAACGGATCTGTCCCAGGCTTGGCCAACGTTACAGTTTTAGCATTACAATCTAAGATTGCAAAATTTGGAGAAAGCCAATTCATACCCAGAATTACATCGAAATCAACCATTTCTAAGATAACCAAGTCTACATGAGTATTTCTCCCCACAAAAGTTACAAGACAAGACCTATACACCTTTTCAACTATCACAGACTCACCCACCGGAGTAGAAACACGAATATGCATGTCAAGCAATTCAAAATGTAAATTAAGACCGGTAGCAAATGAGGAAGATAAATATGAAAATGTGGAGCCAGGATCAAATAATACAGAAGCCATGCAATCACAAACGAAAAGATTACCTGTGATAACCGCATCAGATGTCTCCACTTCAGACCTCCTAGGGAAAGCATAACAATGGGCCCTATCACCTGTCTGCCTGTTGCCTCTACCATGTTGTGCTGTAGTAGCTCCAGTTTGCCCGTCACCCCGGCCGTTTAGGTGACCACCATTACCTCGGCCACCACGTCCTCCAAAATGACGGCCTATTCCATGACCACCTCTACCTCTGACTATTGGGGGTCTGTAACTGTGTTTTTGACAATACGTCCTAATGTGTCCAATCTCCCCAAATCCATAACACTCTCTAGATTCAAGCATAGGTCTCTGTGAGAATGACGAAGTCTGGGGGTAACCTCCAAACTCAGAGGAATGTTGGCTGGTCTGCGATCGACCCCCAGCTACATCCTGCAGTGAAGACTGAATAGGTTGGGCTGGGTAACCTCCTGAACCATGCCCTCTGGAGTAAGAACCATTAAACTCACCTTCCTAACAGAACTTCTTAGATGTCGATGCCATGGTGAAGTCGTCTGGCTTCACCCCCTCCACTTCTATCACAAAATTTACCACCTCCTGAAAGGATTTTGCTGCAGCATCTACCTGTAAGGCTGAAATATGCAAATCTGACCTCATCCCTTTCACGAAACGGCGAATCCGCTCTTGTGGACTGAAGCAAAGTTGGGTCGCATACCTGGATAGCTCACGAAACTTAGCCTCATAAGTAGTAACCGACATCCTTCCTTGCTCTAGACTTAGGAACTCATCTCTCCTCCTATCCCTCAACGTCCGGGGTATATACTTCTCCATAAATAAGCTAGAGAATGACGCCCAAGTCATAGGTGGTGCCTGTGCTGGTTGACACTCCACATATGACCGCCACAACATTTTGGCGTTCCCTTGAAACTTATAGATCACAAACTCAATACCAAATCGTTCTACTATGCCCATCTTATGTAGCAACTCATGACAATCAACCAGAAAATCATAGGCATCCTCAGATTCAGCACCCTTGAAGACTGGAGGTTTCAACTTCAGAAATTTAGTGAAAAGCTCATGTTGATCACTCGTCATTATAGGCCCTGTAGTCAATCGAGGGAACGTGGCTATTTCCAATGAGGCATCCATGCGGGGAGCCATAGAAGCTGCATGTTGCTCTCCCGGAACCTGAGGTGATGGTGCAGAAAACACTGGAGGTGTCTGTCCTTGATCAGATAACCCGCTAAGATAAGCAAGAACCTGATTAGGGGTGGTAGTTCCTCCTCTTGCACCTGTTCATTTTCCCCTTCCTCGCCCTCTCTTACTACCTCATCAGTCGATGGAGGAGTCACTGCCCTAGTACTAGTTGGAGCAGGTGTTTGTCCTCTACCTCTAGAGGACGTCCTCCCGCGACCTCTACCACGGCCTCTTGCCACTGTTCCTCTTCGGGTTACAGCCCCAGTGGCTGGCTCAGACGCATCTTGTCTTGCCGGTGTTGGTGTTGGTGTTGGCGCAGTTGTTGCTCTAGTTATAACCATCTATGAAATAGAGTGAAGATGGTCAAATACCAATTTGTATCACCTAGATACCAATTGGATCCAAGTAATAGAACGAAAGAAAGAAAGAATGGAATTCTCCTAAAGTCTTGTAGCCTCTCAAAGAAAAGTAAAGGCGTCCCTCTACCGTTCCTTAAGACTCTACTAGACTCGTTCTTGTGTGATGAGACCAACGAACTTAATGCTCTGATACCAAGTTTGTCACGACCCAAAACGAGCCGCGAGTGGCACCAACACTTATCCTATTATGTGAGCGAACCAACCAATCTAAACCCCAACATTTCAACCTTAACAAACAGAATATAATGTGGAAGACTTTAAACTCATTAATATAACCAATAAATAACTTCTAAAATTTAATACTTATTATTCCCAAAATCTGGAAGTCATCACCACAACAACATCTATCCTCAAATTACTAAATCTAAGAGTATCTAAGAAGCTAAATAAATAAAAAGCTAGTCCATGCCAGAACTTCAAGGCATCAAGACGTGAAGAAGAAGATCTATTCCAAGCTAGAAACAATAGCTCACGCTGAAATCTGGTGTGATGAAGACTGGCTAGAGTTGCGGACGAGTCGAAGTCGATGGCACGTTTGTTGCACTCCACAATAACAAGAAAACAATTTACAAGTAGGGGTCAGTACAAGGAACACGTACTAATTAGGTATCATCGGCCAACTCAGAAAAGAAAGCAATATATATTGAACAATAACATAAAATCGACCACAATACTTAACAGGTGACAATCAACAAGTCAAGAATCATTTGCAACAACACCAAAACACATCTATGAGGACTCAAGCCTCCTCACCATACTCATTAAGGAATTAGGTTCTCCAACTTGAGTATATTAACATAATTCAAGATTCATTCTCGTTATTATCCTTGTGTCGGAACGTGACACTCCGATCCTCTACTATCCTGGTGTCGGAACGTGACACTCCGATCCTCTACTATCCTGGTGTCGGAACGTGACACTCCGATCCTCTACTATCCTTGTGTCAGAACGTGACACTCCGATCCCCTAATTCTACGTGTCAGTTCGTGACACCGGATCCCCTAATTCTACGTGTCGGTTCGTGACACCCGATCCCCTAATCTCATTCTTTTAGTTCATCAAGCCTTCTTTTACACCAAGACATCATCATTAACAAAGTGGATTTAAGGTTTAAGATTCACAGCCTTATCTTTCCAATCCATTACAATTACATAATCACATCATGCAAGCACACAATTAAGCATATAGAGACTTTACGATACTACCCAATACATATCATTCGCTATTAAGAGTTTACTATGAAATAGCATAAACCATAACCTACCTCCACCGAAGAATTCGTGATCACGCAAGCTACTCCTCAAAGTCTTTGCTTTCCTCCTCGTTCTCTCTTCTCTCGCTCGTTCTTTCTCCTTTCTCTCTCTGTTCTTTCTATTTTTCTTATTCAAACCCTTTTTCTTTTACCCTAATTGTCATATAATTAAGTATAAAAGATGATAAAAATAACCCACTATTTATTTCAAGGTTATCTCCTTTAACCTCCAAGTAATTGAATTACTAACATTAACCCACTAACTTTATAATTATAAGCATGAATAGTCCAAAACGCCCCTTAAAAACTTTAAACAGAAATCTGACTCAGTAAGGGTTACGCAGCCTGTGACGGTCCGTCATGACTGTGACGGTCCGTCCTGCAGGTCCGTCACAAAGTTCAGAGAGTTAATTCGGAAAGATTTGTGACGGTCCATCGTGCCTACGACGGTCCATCCTGCCATTCCGTCGTGAAGTTCAGAGAGTCGATCTCAGTACCCAAATTTTCAGAATCTAAGTGTTTTGGAACGAGACCCCCTCGACGGTCCGTCGTTCCCATGACGGTCCGTCGTGGGATCCGTCGACCAAGATAGTTATTACCAGAAATAAACTCTACTGCTCAAAACGAATAAACAGGTCGTTAATTTGCATCAAACTACTAGTTACCACAAAGTTGTGGCCTTGTGGTAGAGGGGGCAAGACAAGTGGCCCATCAGATTCTTCTATATTATCATAGCCTCTGTAGTATTCTTCAGGACGTGGAGCGCGATTTTGTCCCCTATGTTGATTTTCACCCGGATCACCGAGTATTAAGTGACAATGAACATCGACCGGAGCTGAGATGTTCTGGTTTGGATCATCATTGTTTATACCCAAGTTTCGATTCATGTTGCATAGTGTACGCTCTAATTTGTGATCATAGGGAAACAAGGGTTCTCTTCTTCCCCGTGTATTTGGCATACAAGAAAGATAGTTGTGCAAAAATAAAAAACAATAAAAAAATAAGAAAATATTGACTAAACTTTGATAATAAGTTTAAGTTAATCTAAAATCTACTTTTGGCAGCGGCGCCAAAATATGATACGCTCAAACTTACTTCTCAAATAAAAAGTAAAGCAGTCGTATCAAGTAAAGAACCAAACTAATGAGGTTGGGATCGTTCCCACGAGGAAAATCGTTCAGACTTAACTTAAATCTATCATAACTATTATTTAGTCAATAATTTCCTTAGAAAACAAAACACAATAAAAGGGGGGGTTATTTCTAAATTAATGAAAATAACTACCTAAATTAAAGTAAACAACTAATAGATTCAAATCTTGGAGTTTAATCAATTAATAAAAGTAACTACGGTTTAAGTGTTCCCCACAGGTTCCTAACTTGATAATTCTAACTATAACATTTTTTTTCTAGATTCTTGCATGCAAAGTGATAAGTTATGTATTTCTAAATCCTTGGTCCGGCATCTATAAAATTTCACTTCGCACCTTGGTCCAGCTACCTGTGTTGCTTTACTAACCCTTACTTTTACCTCATATTAAGCATTGTATTCGAGATTTGACTAAGTTATTACCTCGTATCAATCAACACTAGCGTATTAGATAGCATACATTATATCTCTGTTGATAATTCTTTTCCTATTATCTACCTCCTTGGTGCGGCAAATAGTATTAAGGCGAGTTCTAACGTTGTCCCTCCGTTAAAAAGACTTCTAAGCGAAAGAATTATCAACACACGCAGTTTAGTTTTCCATAGTCATAATAAGAATATTCATATATGTAATATAAGAATTTATGCACTTACATAAATAAGAAAGAATAAAATCAAGAAGTTCACTTGATTAATCAACAAACGCACCAACAATCAATTCAAGAAAAAGTGTCTCAATTACTTAAATTAATCAAGGACTAAAGATTCTCCAAAATTCTAACAATCAAAAAGTCCAATAACAAATAGTCTACTAACAAAGAGTCTAACCCCAAAAATGAGGTTTTCCAACTATTTATAAAATCAAAAATCTAATAAAAGAAGGACTCTAATTGTTGAAAGTCTGTCAAAACGCGTCCGAGTCGACAGACCTCGTGACAGGCCGTCGTGCTCACGACAGGTCGTCATGGCCTCCGTCATCCTATACTTTACAAATACTTCTGTTGCTTTCTTCATAACCCTTGACGAACAGGTATGACAGACCATTCCAAGCACCACGGTCCGTCGAGGCTCTCCGTTCCATAACACTTAAACTTCTTGGAATTTGGGTACTAGGACTACTCTGTGATCATCACGACGAACCAGAAGGGAAGACCGTCGTGGCTATGACGGTACGTCATGAACTTCGTAGTCCCACACTTAGGTCATACTTCCCATCTTCCTTCAGCAGCTTCTCTACCATGCCACCTAAAGACCTTCACAAGCTCGACGGACCGTCACAAGCCACTAGGTGGTAACTTTTCTGAATTTCTTGCTAAAAAACATCCGCGTTCAACTTTAGACGGATTTCCAGCAAATAAAGCCAAACTTACAAAAAAAGGCTTTTGTATACACACTTAACCTAAGGAAAAAGAATAAAATATACAGTGAAACCACGGTATATAAACACTCAAGTAAGTAATTCATCCTGATTGCTTAGAAGTGAGCACTCTTTGTTAGCCGATCTGCAATCACAATATTTCATTATGATTTCTCTGAGTGCAAGGATGTCCAAAAATAAAGTTCATAGATATTTCCTCCCATTTCCATTATTGCTTCGACAAGGGATGTAGTAAACCAACCAGGACTTGATTTTCTGCCTTTACTTGTTTACAAACCAAACATTTTGAAATGAACTCCGGAATGTCTCTCTTCATACCATTCCACTAATAATTTTCTTTGATGGTCAGGTACATCTTTGTATCTCCAGGATGCATTGCATATGGTGAAGTATGTGTTTCCTTTAATACTTCTCTCCTAAATTTGTCATCACTAAGGATGCATAACCTTTTTTGATAAAGTAAGACACCATCCTTAGTTAATGTCAAATCAAGCTTTTCCCGAATTTGACCTCCCTAGAAAATTTTACAAGTTTCTCATCTATGTTTTGTTCTTCCTTCACTTGTACAAATAATATTGACTTTACTTGCAAATTAGAAATAACTAAACCATTTGAATCAGGCGTAAAACAAACATTCATGGCTCTTAACTCAAGAAGTAATACCAAAGGAATCAAAGAAATGCTTGCTAAGGACTTTTACTTAACACATCGGTAACCACATTAGCTTTACCTAGATGATAACAAATCGTGTAGTCATAATCTTTGATGAGTTCAAGCCATCTACGTTGTCTTAGTTTCAGATCCTTTTGAGTACCCAAGTACTTTAAGATCTTGTGATCAGTGAATATATGGCATTTCTCTCCATACAAATAATGTGGCAATATTTCTAAAGCAAAAACTATAGCATAAAGTTCAAGATCATGAGTAGGATAATTCAATTCATGCGGTTTTAATTTCCGAGAGGCATAAGATATTACCTTCCCTTGTTGCATCAAAATGCATCCTAGACCATTGTGAGAAGCATCATTGTACATTACATATTCTTTTACTTCAATTGGAAGAGTAAGCATAAGCTCTTCAGTCAGTAAGGATTTAGAGTTTCGAAGCTCTCTTGACATTTTTCATCCCAAATAAACTTTACTTCCTTCAAAGGGAAGGAAATAATGGAGAAGCCTTTCACAAATCTCCTATATTATCCTGCTAAGCCCAAGAAACTTTTTACCTCTGTCAGACTTTTGGGAGATATCCATTTAACAACTGCTTGTATCTTACTAAGATCCACGTTCACGCCTTCATATGATACACCATGTCCCAGAAAAAAAACACCTCATCAAGCCATAAGTCACACCTACAAAATTTAGCATAAAGTTCTATGTCCTTCAAAATCTGCAAAATAATCCGGAGGTGTTTATCATGCTCTTTACTACTTCTGGCATATATTAAAATATCATCTAAAAAAACAACCACAAGCTTATCAAGATAAGGCTTGAATACTCTATTCGTTAGATCCATGTATACAACAGGAGCATGTGTCAATCCGAATGGCATCACCATAAATTTATAATGACCATAACTAGTTGTAAAAGCTATTTTAGGAATATCATTCTCTCTAACACGCAGATGGTGATATCCCGACCTTAAATTGATTTTTGAGAATATTTTAGCACGCTTTAATTGGTAAAAAAAATCATCAATCCTTGGTAGTGGATATCTATTTTTTATTGTTATTCTGTTTAATTGTCTATAGTCAATACAAAGCCTAAGAGTGCCATCTTTCTACTTTACAAATAAAATAGGGGCTGCTCTAGGAGTAACACTAGGTCGAATTATAAAACCTTTCTCATGAAGTTATTGCAATTTAGATTTAAATTCTCTTAATTCTGCTGGAGCCATTCTATAAGAAGTGATGGAAATATGCGCAGATCTAGGAATAAAGTTGATTGGAAATTCAACCTCTCTTTCCAGGGGTAATCCATGAAGGTTTTCAGGAAATATTTCTCGAAAATCACATACAATAGCTATTTCCTTCATACAAGGACTCTTCAACCATGTATCAACTATGTGAGCAAGGTATGACCTTCAACTTTGACGCATCAATTTTCTTGTCAAGACCGCAGAAATTATTCTAGATGTCAATGATGTTTCACCTTTTATGATGATATGTGAACGTGTAAAATCTTTGAAAGTCACATGCTTTGACCTACAATCTACGATTGTATAATACTTATAAACCCATTCCATCCGGATAATAATATCAAAATCCTTGAAAGGCATTTCAATTAAATCAGCAGGGAAGACTAGATTTTAAATCGAGAAGGGACAATCACGATAAATTTGATTAAACAAAACTTGATAACCAAATGGACTTTCCAGCAGCATATCATAATTAAGTTTCATAGTATTCATATTTTTTGAAAGGACAAGTGATGAACAAATATAGAAATGTGTAGAACCAGGATCAAACAAGTAAATACACATAAGCCAAATAAGTGAAATTTACCGATAACCACGTCTTGTCCATCTTGATCATCCCTTTTCCTCATAGAATAAGCGCGTGCAGTAACCCTTTGTCCACTAGCTTGATTAGCTCCAGTTGCACCTGCTGCTTGGGTGTTTCTAGGGTTGCACCTTTATTAGTTTGAGGAGGATTAATAAAAGGCTTATGAACCGAACCTTCAATTTTCAAGGAAGGAGCATTATTTGGATTAGGACAGTCCTTCACTTTATGATCAAATATCCCAAAATTAAAACATGCACAAGAGGCTCTCCTACAAGTACCATAATTATTCTTTCTACATATATATATATATATATATATATATATATATTATATATATATATATTATATATATATATATATATATATATATATATATATAGATATATATATATATATATATATATATATAATATATATATATATATATAAAGTAACAACGTCGTGCATTTGTTTTAATATAAAATAATTTTTAGAAATTAAAAACTAAACACGCCATCCGTTGTTGCTTTATATTTAAAATAATTATTTATAAATTAATAACCAAACACGCTATTCGTCGCTGCTTTTTACATGAAATAATTATTTATAAACTAAAAACTAAACAAGCCATTCGTCGCTTTTACTTAATTTATATTGAATAATTTAAAAAAAAAAGGGTGAGGGAAGGCACTCTATGTCCGTTGCTTTTTGGTCAAAATGACTAGTGAAACGTTTATGAAAAGCGACAGACAACATCTCTTAGTCTGTTCCTTTATGTTCAGAATATTGGTCAACAAGTTTTAAAAAGTGACAAACAAAGAGACGTTGTCCGTCGTTTTGTTAAAGTATCTTTGCGACCAGACGCGAAATTTTCATTCTTTTCTTTCTCCTTCCTTCTCTCTTTTCTTCCTTCTCTCTAAGATTTTCGCTGCGTTGTTGCTGCCGCTGTCGATGACGAACCCTACTGCTCCATTGTCTCTTCATTGTCTTTTCTCCTTAATTTAAGATAAGTTTTTCATGAATTATTGTTAAATTTTTCAAATTGAGTTTGATTTGATTTGTTAATTAGTGTATTGAATATGATTGTTACTTGGTGAATGTAACGACCTATTTAGTCGTTTTAAGCAGCAGATTGTAATTCTGGGAAAACTGGCTGGGACGACGGGTGTCACGACGGACCGTCGTGGTCACGACGGCCCGTCGAGGAGTTTTCGTTCCATGACACTTAGAATTCTACAATTTGGATATTAAAATCGACTCTCTGTAAATTGTGACGGACCTGCAGGACGTTCCGTCACATCCACGACGAACCGTCGTGAGTTTCCGTTGCAAAACACTTCAACTTTTGAGAATTTGGTTCAAGAAACGAGTTTCTGACCGTCAGGACGGAGGTGCAGGACGGACCGTCACAGGTGTGACGGGCCGTCACAGCCCACCAGGAATTTGGGGAGGTTGCGACGACCACCGTGACGGACCGTCGCAGGCACGACGGCCCGTCACAGGTTGCGCAAATCCCAGGCAGTTTAGGATTTATCCACACGTTTTAAGGGTCGTTTTGGACTATTCTTTCCTTAATTATAAAGATTGAGGGTTAATATTAATAAGTCTAATTCCTTGAGGGATAAAAGGGGTAACTTTGGGTTAATTAGTGGGGTTTTATTGTCCTCTTTTACACTTAATTATATTTTAATTAGGGTAAAGGAAAGAGGGTTTGAATAAAACAAAAGAGAAAGAACAAGAGAGAGAAGAGAGACACGAATTGAGAGAGTATTGATCGATCGAAGAGGGAAGAGGAATAACAAAGCTTGGGAGATTTCTTGTGGATTCCAATTCTTCGGTGGAGGTAGGTTATGGTTTATGTTACGATATTTGTAGTGAACTCTTAATAGTGAATGTTATGTGTTGATAGTATTGTAAACCCTGCTATGTGCTTAAGTTGTATGCTTGCATGATTATGATTATGAAATTGTGATGAATTAACAAAGCATGATGAAGCTATTGAATCCCAAATCTTGAAAGAACCCTAATTCGCTTGATATATTATATAATAAGATTGATGATGCCTTAGTATGAAAGAAGGCTTGATAAATTATATAATGAGAATGATGATGCCTTAGTGTAAAAGAAGGCTTGATGAATTAGGGGATCGGGTGTCACGTTCCGACACCATGATAGAATGAATATGAGGATCGGACTGTCACGTTCCGACACCAGGATAGAATATGGATCGGGTGCCACGTTCCGGTACCAGGATAGAATGAATATGAGGATCGGAGTGTCACGTTCCGACACCAAGATAGAATATAAGGATCTGAGTGTCACGTTCCGACACCAGGATAGAATATAAGGATCGGAGTGTCACGTTCCGACACCAGGATAGAATATGGATCGGGTGCTACGTTCCGGTACCAGGATAGTATATGAGGATCGGAGTGCCACGTTCCGGCACCAGGATAGAATGAATATGAGGAGCGGAGTGTCACGTAACGACACAAGAGGAAGAAAGATAATGAATCTTGAAAGATAATGAATATACTCAATCTAATGAACTTAATTCCCAAATGAGTATGGTATTGGGGCTTGAGTCCTCATGTGTGAACTCGGTTGTATTTATTGATGAATTAATATTGTTACTGCTACATGTTGAGTATTGTAGTTGATTTACATTATTATTGATATATACTGTTCCCTATTTTGAGTTAGCCGATGATATCTACTCCGTACGTGTGGTTGTACTGACCCCCTACTTTATGTTTTCTTCTTGTTATTTGTGTAATGCAGCAAACGTTCCGTCAACTTCAACTCAACAGTAGATCTAGCCAATCTTCTCTACCTTCGGAAATTCAGGGTGAGCTAACGCGTCTAGCTTGGACTGGGTCTTCTTCTTCAAGTCTTGATGCCTTGAACTTCCGGCATGGACTAGCTTTTATTGTTTTAACTTCTTAGACAGTTTTAGTTTAGCAATTTGAGATAGATGTTCTTGTGATGATGACTTCCAGATTTTGGGAATAATAATAATAGTTTTGGATTGTTTTTATTAATGAGTTTAAGTCTTCCGCATTATTTTCTGTTGATATAATTTGAAATGTTAAGGGTTAGATTGGTTGGTTCGCTCACATAGGAGGGTAAATGTGGGTGCCAGTCGCGTCCCCGATTTGGGTCGTGACAAACTTGGTATCAGAGCATTAGGTTCATTGGTCTCATCACACAAGAACAGGTCTAGTAGAGTCTTAAGGAACGGTAGGGGGACGCCTTTACTTTTCTTCGAGAGGCTATAAGACTTTTGGAAAATTCCATTCGTTCATTCTTTCTTTCGTGCTACTACTTGAGTCCAATTGGTATCTAGGTGATACAAATTGGTATCTGACCATCTTCACTCTATTTCGCAGATGGTTAGAACTAGAGCAACGACCGCACCAGCAGCAACAACGGAAAGACAAGAAACGACTGAGCCAGCCACTGGGGCTGTGGCTCGAGGAAGAACATCGGCAAGAGGCCGTGGTAGAGGTCGTGGGAGGACGTCCTCTAGAGGAAGAGGACGAGCACCTAGCCCATCTGATGCTAGGGCGGTGACTCCTCCACCGACTGAGGAGGTAGTAAGAGAGGGTGAGGAAGGGGAAACTGAACAAGGGCAGAATGAGGAAATGCCACCCCAACCTACCCCAGAGATGATCAACCAGGTACTTGCTTATCTTAGCGGGTTATCTGATCACGGTCAGGCACCCGCAGTGGTTTCTGCACCAACACCTCCGGTTTCAGAGATACGACATGCGGCTACTATGGCTCCCCGCATGGATGCAACATTGGGGATAGGCACATTTCCATGTCTCACTACTGGGCCTATTATGACAAATGACCAGCATCAACTTTTCAGTAAGTTCTTGAAATTGAAACCTCCAGTCTTTAAGGGCGCAGAATCAGAGGATGCCTACGATTTTCTGGTTGATTGTCATGAGCTACTATACAAGATGGGTATAGTAGAGAGGTTTGGTGTCGAGTTCGTGAGCTATCAGTTTCAAGGGAACACCAAAATGTGGTGGCGGTCACATGTTGAGTGTCAACCAACAGAGGCACCACCTATGACTTGGGAATCATTCTCTACCCTGTTTATGGAGAAGTATATCCCAAGGACTTTGAGAGATAGAAAAAGGGACGAGTTCTTGAGTCTAGAGCAAGGGAGGGTGACAGTTAACGCGTATGAGGCTAAATTTCGCGCACTATCCAGATACGCCACCCAACTTTGTTTCAGTCCACAAGAACGGATCCGCCGTTTTGTGAAGGGGTTGAGGTCAGAATTGCGGATTTTAGCCTTACAGATAGCGGCAACAGCAACATCCTTCCAAGAGGTGGTAGACTTTGTGATAGAAGTGGAAGGAGTGAAGCCAGATGACTTCCCCACGACATCGACATCAAAAAGGTTTCGAAGGGGAGGTGAGTTTAATGGTTCTCACTCTAGAGGACAGAGCTCCGGAGGTTACGCAAGTCGACCAATTCAGTCTTCACTACAGACTGTAGTTGGGGGTCCACCTCAGACCGGTCAACGTTTCTCTGAGGGGCCGATGCGTGAACCCAGAGAATGCTATGGATGTGGGGAGATTGGACACATTAAGAGGTATTGTCCAAACCAAAGTTACAGAGCCCCACTAGCTAGTGGTAGAGGTGGTCATGGTAGAGGCCGTTATTCTGGAGAGCGTGGTGGTTGAGGTAATGGTGGTCACCACAACGACAGAGGTGATGGGCAAATGGGAGCCACTACGACACAACATGGTAGGGGCAACGGACAGACTGGTGATAGGGCCCATTGTTACGCTTTCCCTGGGAGATCTGAAGCGGAGGCGTCTGATGTTGTTATCACAGGTAATCTTTTGGTTTGTGATTGCATGGCATCTGTATTATTTGACCCTGGCTCCACGTTTTCATATGTATCTTCATCATTTGCTAATGGTCTAAATTTGCATTGTGAATTACTTGACATGCCTATTCGTGTTTCTACTCCGGTGGGTGAGTCTGTGGTAGTTGAAAAGGTATATAGGTCTTGTTTGGTGAATTTTGTGGGGAGCAACACTTATGTAGACTTGGTTATTCTAGAAATGGGTGACTTTGATGTAATTCTGGGTATGACTTGGCTTTATCCGAATTTTGCGATTTTGGATTGTAATGCTAAAACTGTGACGTTAGCCAAGCCTGGGGCAGATCCGTTAGTGTGGGAGGGCGACTACACTTCCAATCCGGTGCGTATCATCTCCTTTCTTCGTGCTAAGAAAATGGTGAGTAAAGGGTGTTTAGCTTTCTTGGCACATCTCAAGGATGACTCTGCTCAAGTACCTTCGATGGAGTCAGTTTCGGTAGTCTGTGAGTTTTTGGATGTGTTCCCTGCAGATCTTCCTGGCATGCCACCGGATAGGGATATTGACTTCTGTATTGATCTTGAACCGGGCACTCGCCCCATTTCTATACCCCCGTACAGAATGGCTCCCACCGAATTAAGAGAGTTAAAGGCACAACTTCAAGAGTTGTTGAGTAAAGGCTTCATTAGACCCAGTGCATCTCCTTGGGGTGCTCCGGTTTTGTTTGTGAAGAAGAAGGATGGGAGTTTTCGAATGTGCATAGATTATCGACAGTTGAACAAAGTAACTATTAAGAACAAGTACCCCATTCCTCGCATTGATGACTTGTTCGATCAGTTACAAGGTGCTTGTGTCTTCTCAAAAATAGACTTGAGGTCCGGTTATCACCAATTGAAAATACGCGCAACGGATGTGCCAAAGACTGCTTTTCGAACTAGGTATGGGCATTATGAATTTGTGGTAATGTCCTTTGGTCTTATGAATGCCCCTGCTGCTTTCATGAGCTTGATGAATGGGATTTTTAAGCCATATTTGGACCTGTTTGTGATCGTATTTATAGATGATATATTGGTATACTCTAAAAGTAAGAAGGAACATGAGGAGCATTTGAGAATGGTGTTAGAGTTGTTGAGGAAGAAAAAGCTTTATGCGAAATTCTCCAAGTGTGAGTTTTGGCTAGATTCAGTGTCCTTCTTGGGGCACGTGGTTTCTAAGGATGGAGTGATGGTGGATCCATCTAAGATTGAGACGGTGAAAAATTGGGTAAGACCTACAAACATGTCAGAAATAAGGAGTTTCGTTGGGTTAGCTAGCTACTACCGCCGATTCGTCAAGGGATTCTCTTCTATTGCCTCCCAATTGACGAACTTGACTAAGCAGAATGTTCCATTTGTATGGTCGGATGAGTGTGAGGAAAGCTTTCAGAAGCTCAAGACTTTGTTGACTACCGCACCTATCCTCACCTTGCCGGTAGAGGGTAAGAACTTCATTGTTTATTGTGATGCATCCTATTCGGGTTTGGGTGCAGTGCTAATGCAAGAGAAGAACGTGATTGCTTATGCTTCAAGACAATTAAAAGTGCATGAACGTAACAATCCAACTCATGACTTGGAATTGGCCGTGGTAGTATTTGCATTGAAGCAATGGAGGCACTATTTATATGGGGTTAAGTGTGAAATCTATACGGATCATCGTAGTCTACAGTATGTCTTTACTCAGAAAGATTTGAACTTGAGACAGAGGAGATGGATGGAACTACTGAAGGACTACGATATCACTATCTTGTATCATCCGGGGAAGGCGAACGTTGTGGCAGATGCCTTGAGTAGAAAGGCCGGAAGCATGGGAAGTCTAGCTCACTTGCAAGCTTCGAGACGCCCATTGGCTAAAGAAGTGCAGATTCTGGCTAATGACCTTATGAGGTTAGAAATAAATGAGAAGGGAGGGTTGTTAGCTTGTGTAGAGGCAAGATCTTCTTTCCTTGACAAGATCAAGGGAAAACAGTTTGATGATGAGAAACTAGGTCGAATTCGAGATAAAGTGTTGCGAGGAGAGGCTAAGGAAGCAATAATCGATGGGGAAGGTGTTTTGAGGATTAAGGGAAGGGTATGTGTACCCCACATTGATGATTTTATCACCACTATTCTTACAGAAGCTCATAGTTCCGGATATTCTATACATCCTGGTGCAACCAAGATGTATCGTGACCTAAAGCAACACTTCTGGTGGAGTAGAATGAAACGAGATATTGTTGAGTTTGTTGCCAAATGTCCAAATTGTCAACAAGTAAAGTAGGAACACCAGAGGCCCGGAGGAACACTTCAGAGAATGCCCATCCCTGAATGGAAGTGGGAGAGAATTGCAATGGATTTTGTGGTTGGTCTTCCAAAGACCTTGGGTAAGTATGACTCTATTTGGGTGATTGTTGATAGGTTAACTAAGTCTGCTCATTTCATTCCGGTCAAGGTGACCTACAATGCAGAGAAGTTAGCCAAGATCTACATCTCAGAGATCGTTCGGTTGCATGGAGTTCCACTCTCCATCATATCAGATAGAGGTACGCAGTTTACTTCTAAGTTTTGGAGGACATTACATGCGGAATTAGGTACTAGGTTGGACCTTAGTACTGCGTTTCACCCTCAGACTGATGGTCAGTCTGAGCGAACGATTCAAGTGTTGGAGGATATGCTTCGTGCATGTGTGATAGAGTTTGGTGGCCATTGGGATAGCTTTTTACCTTTGGCAGAGTTTTCATATAATAATAGCTATCACTCCAGTATTGATATGGCTCCATTTGAAGCATTGTATGGGAGGAGGTGTAGATCTCCCATCGGTTGGTTTGATGCCTTTGAAGTTAGACCTTGGGGGACTGTTCTGTTGAGAGATTCTATGGAGAAGGTGAAAGTTATTCAAGAGAAGCTTCTAGCGGCGCAAAGTAGACAAAAGGAGTATGCAGACCGAAAGGTTAGAGACTTAGAGTTCATGGAGGGCGAACAAGTCTTGTTAAAGGTTTCACCCATGAAAGGGGTGATGCGGTTCGGAAAAAGGGGTAAGTTAAGTCCAAGGTATATTGGACCATTCGAAGTGCTTAAGAGAATAGGGGAGGTGGCTTATGAATTAGCCTTGCCCCCAGGGCTGTCCGGAGTGCATCCGGTATTTCATGTGTCCATGTTGAAAAGATACCATGGAGATGGAAACTACATCATCCGTTGGGATTCAGTTTTGTTGGATGAGAACTTGACTTATGAAGAGGAACCGGTTGCTATATTAGATAGAGAAGTTCGCAAGTTGAGGTCGAGAGAGATTGCATCCATCAAAGTTCAATGGAAGAATCGACCGGTTGAAGAAGCTACTTGGGAGAAGGAGGCAGATATGCAAGAAAAATACCCACATCTGTTTACAGATTCAGGTACTCCTTTTCTCCATTGTTTTTCTTCTTTTGATCGTTCGGGGACGAACGATGGGTAAATTGGTATCTATTGTAACGACCTGTTTAGTCGTTTTAAGCAGCAGATTGTAATTCTGGGAAAACTGGCTGGGACGAAGGGTGTCACGACGGACCGTCGTGGTCACGACGGCCCGTCGAGGAGTTTTCGTTCCATGACACTTAGAATTCTTCAATTTGGATATTAAAATCGACTCTCTGTAAATTGTGACGGACCTGCAGGACGTGCCGTCACATCCACGACGAACCGTCGTGAGTTTCCGTTGCAAAACACTTCAACTTTTGAGAATTTGGTTCAAGAAACGAGTTTCTGACCGTCAGGACGGAGGTGCAGGACGGACCGTCACAGGTGTGACGGGCCGTCACAGCCCACCAGGAATTTGGGGAGGTTGCGACGACCACCGTGACGGACCATCGCAGGCACGACGGCCCGTCACAGGTTGCGCAAATCCCAGGCAGTTTAGGATTTCTCCACACGTTTTAAGGGTCGTTTTGGACTATTCTTTCCTTAATTATAAAGATTGAGGGTTAATATTAATAAGTCTAATTCCTTGAGGGATAAAAGGGGTAACTTTGGGTTTATTAGTGGGGTTTTATTGTCCTCTTTTACACTTAATTATATTTTAATTAGGGTAAAGGAAAGAGGGTTTGAATAAAACAAAAGAGAAAGAACAAGAGAGAGAAGAGAGACACGAATTGAGAGAGTATTGATCGATCGAAGAGGGAAGAGGAATAACAAAGCTTGGAGATTTCTTGTGGATTCCAATTCTTCGGTGGAGGTAGGTTATGGTTTATGTTACGATATTTGTAGTGAACTCTTAATAGTGAATGTATGTGTTGATAGTATTGTAAACCCTGCTATGTGCTTAAGTTGTATGCTTGCATGATTATGATTATGAAATTGTGATGAATTAACAAAGCATGATGAAGATATTGAATCCCAAATCTTGAAAAACCCTGATTCGCTTGATATATTATATAATAAGATTGATGATGCCTTAGTATGAAAGAAGGCTTGATAAATTATATAATGAGAATGAGGATGCCTTAGTGTAAAAGAAGGCTTGATGAATTAGGGGATCGGGTGTCACGTTCCGACACCAGGATAGAATGAATATGAGGATCGTAGTGTCACGTTCCGACACCAGGATAGAATATGGATCGGGTGCCACGTTCCGGTACCAGGATAGAATGAATATGAGGATCAGAGTGTCACGTTCCGACACCAGGATAGAATATAAGGATCGGAGTGTCACGTTCCGACACCAGGATAGAATATAAGGATCGGAGTGTCACGTTCCGACACCAGGATAGAATATGGATCGGGTGCCACGTTCCGGTACCAGGATAGTATATGAGGATCGGAGTGCCACGTTTCGGCACCAGGATAGAATGAATATGAGGAGCGGAGTGTCACGTACCGACACAAGAGGAAGAAAGATAATGAATCTTGAATGAATATACTCAATCTAATGAACTTAAATCCCAAATGAGTATGGTATTGGGGCTTGAGTCCTCATGTGTGAACTCGGTTGTATTTATTGATGAATTAATATTGTTACTGCTACATGTTGAGTATTGTAGTTGATTTACATTATTATTGATATATATTGTTCCCTATTTTGAGTTAGCCGATGATATCTACTCAGTACGTGTGGTTGTACAGACCCCATACTTTATGTTTTCTTCTTGTTATTTGTGTAATGCAGCAAACGTTCCGTCAACTTCAACTCAACAGTAGATCTAGCCAGTCTTCTCTACCTTTGGAAATTCAGGGTGAGCTAACGCGTCTAGCTTGGACTGGGTCTTCTTCTTCAAGTCTTGATGCCTTGAACTTCCGGCATGGACTAGCTTTTATTGTTTTAACTTCTTAGACAGTTTTAGTTTAGCAATTTGAGATAGATGTTCTTGTGATGATGACTTCCAGATTTTGGGAATATAATAATAGTTTTGGATTGTTTTTATTAATGAGTTTAAGTCTTCCGCATTATTTTCTGTTGATATAATTTGAAATGTTAAGGGTTAGATTGGTTGGTTCGCTCACATAGGAGGGTAAATGTGGGTGCCAGTTGCGTCCCCGATTTGGGTCGTGACAGTGAATGATTTAGGATTTTTTTATTTAGGTTCTAGTTTTATAGATTGTTAGTTAGTAAGAAGATGAGTTAGTATATTTGTTATTTTAGTACTGGTTTGATTTATTGTTAGTTAGCGAATGATTTAGTTTTTTTATTTTAGTACTTGTGAATTAGGATTTTTTTTATTTTGATTGATTTTTAGTTAGTGAAGTGTTAATTTGAAATTAGATTAATAGAATCTAAATTTAGAATTTTAAACATTACAAATTATTCTTCAGTTTTAAGTTCATGTATAACTAATTTTCGAAATTTGATATATGATGAATTTAATTAGAATTCAAAGTAGTTGAACTTAATTAGAACTAGAATATAACTAATTATTCTTGGCTTAAAATTTTTTATCTAACTAATTATTCTTGGCTTAAAATTTTATATAAAACTATTTTTAGAGATTATATGAACTTGAACTTGAACTTATAATGTGAATATAACTAATCATTGGATTATAAGTTAAGATATAACTATGTTTAGAAATTAGTTTGAACTTGAATTTTTGTACTGAACTTGAACTTAAAACTCAAATATAACTAGCTAAGCTTTGGGATTGATTTAGTAAAGGATGCTCAAGATAAAGTGAAGAGTATTTAAGCTATGATTTTAGAATCCTAAAGTAGATATAAGAAGTACGCATATCATAAGGTAAGAGACATGAAATATCAAGCTGGTGATAACGTACTTCTTAAGGTATAACCCATGAGTGATAAGATTCAGAAAGAAAGGGAAGCTTAGTCCCCGTTACATTTGTCTATTTTGGGTTCTTGACCGTATGGGTCCAATGGCGTATACGTTGGATTTACCTCCTAACAGATCGGAGTTAATTTTGTATTCATGTGTCTATGTTGAAGAGATATCATGGAGATTGAGAAAACATCCTAAAATAGGACTTAATTGTGTTAGACAAGGGCCTTCAGTGTGAGGAAGAAATGATTGTAATTCTTTATCGTGATGTTCGAGACTTGCGGACCAAGGAGATTAAGTTCAAAAAATTTCAATGTAAGAATCGTCCAATCGAGTCAGCCAATTGGGAAAGCGAGAAGGACATGCGAGACATGTATCTCCAGTTATTCGATTGTTCCGATACTACTCCACTCTTGCTTTAGCCTATTTTCCTAATTTGTGACTCAGGGACGAGTGATGGATAAATTGATATTTATTTCAATGACCTGTTCTTGTCATTATAAAAAACTAAAGGAAAAATGTTTTTGGGCTGAAAAACTCTTTGGTAGTATATGGAGATTTCCCAAAAAAGTCTAGATTTGACTAAATCAAAGCCACCGAGTTCTAGGAAATATGGTAAAACATGGGACGTATAATTTTTAATTTGATTATATATATAGATTGATAAAATGCTAAAGAAATCGTATGACTTTATGGAAATTTAATTCAGAAGAGAAAAGGAACAAACCCAAATGATATTTTTTTTTTCAGTTTTCCACTGTAATAGAGTGAAACTGTAAGGTTTACACCCCCCCCCCAAACCGTATTTTTATTTTTAGATTGTAAATTTATCGGTGATTATGGATGGGAGAGATTTTGATTTGAAATTTATGGTTGGGAATGCCCTAAAACTGCACATGGGGATCAAGGGTTTAGTCTTCGATTAATGCATTACTTGTAATATGAGTAAGTTAGACCCTAATTATTGATCCTCTCATTTACTTGTTTGTTTGTAGACCTAGAGCAAGCAGAAAGAACTAAGAAAGGGAGGGATCAAGTCTTTTATGGGATTCAAACTTTTTTCAAGATAGATGATTAGTTCAGATTGCTTAATTATGTAATATATGTTTGTTCTTGCTTCACTATATTGCATGTATGTCTATAAATTTTTCATTATCAATTACATGAGTATGAATGAATAGCTATATGATATAAAATTCCTTTTCTTTGATTTACTAGTGAGAATATGCACTGTGATTGTGACTGTGGTGTGATGAATGAATCGGTTTCCACATAAATGCATACCTACTAGGAAAACATTTCACGTATCTTCATATACATTTGATCAGGTCTCATGAATGTGCACCCGAACTTGCATAGGGTACCATGATCTGGCATAATGATTTTTCAGGTATGGGTTTCGTGAGAGAACTAATGACTTGTTGCTTATGCATGATCATCATTAAGAATATGGAATTGTTATTGATATTGTACATGAATGGTATATGAAAGTTTATGATGTTGCAATTACTTACTTATGTTGCACTTAGTGGGATAGTCGTGTGATCCTCCAAATACATTGGTTGTGTACTGATACTGCACTAGCTCTTTCTTTGGTTAGTACATGGCATCTTCAAGTACCTCATTTACAATATCAGTAATTGCCGGTAGAATTTAAGGGTGAGCGAGTTCATCCATATTTTTTGTTTCGTTGTTAGACTTTTGCTGTTAATTGGAGTTCTTGTTAATTTTCTACATTTAAATATGCTTATGTATCGTAAAAATTTTAGTTTGCGGTTAGTTTGTTAGTAGTTATGGTTCTCCCACCAGAGGGTAAGTATGGGTGTCACACACGAATATAGGAGCAGTGACAGTTCTATACTCCCAGCAAGGTATAGGACGACCCTTGCAACATGAGGCAAGACGTCATATCATCACTTTACCTTATAGAGATAGTCGTTGGTTAGAAAAATAAAGTAGAGTTTATCTTGTATCCTTGCATACAGACTAAGTGTTTTTTAACTTATTTAAGAGCTTTCCATATATTGTATATGTATTGTTGCTTTATATTGAGTTGAATACCTAGAGTTTAGTACCTAGACTCATGTCTCTTATAATTAAGTTGAACTATGTTTCTTATGCTTGAGTCTAATTTGGTTGAGTGAGTTAAGAGTAGCTAAGTATGTTTCTTTTTCATCAAGTTCAAGCTTATGTTTATGTTATAGAATTCTCCTTACATGGTCCAATATTTCACTTACTTAATCATTTGTCCTTCATAATTCGTGATGTAGTTTGAGGTATTTCGGGTCATCAACATGAGCTTCATGGTATCACATGAAGATAGAGTTACATATGGTGGGCCTCCTTACATCTGGAGGATTTCATTTACTTTACTTTTTTTCAAGATCGTGGGTATTTTATTAAAATAGAAATATGTATGTAAAAATGACCATGTTTCTAAAAATCAATTAATCTTATGATTTAAGAAAAATCGAATATCCAAATTAACAGAGTCGCCACTTGATGTTAGCAAAAATCAAGAAAACATAAAATTGTTTTCCAAAAGATTTAAAATTGATAAAAATCGATTGAAACGGGGTTCGGAGTTCAAATATACATTCTAATAAGGTATTAGGTCCTCGAATTGTCCGCTAACTCGCGGTTGACCGGCGATTTGACAAAAAAAGACTTTTAAGAATTTTCAAATTTTAACTAAGCAATGAGAAAATCTATCTTTTTCTATTTACTTACTTATTGTTATTATATTTTTTTAATACTATTTATTTATTTATTTATAATTATTTCTTGAGAAAATTTTAACTAGTTTTGAACATAAATCAATTGCCCAAATTCCCCTAGATTGGGCTTTGGCCTATCTGTCCTAAATGCCAAAATTGATCCCAAATGGATTTTTGCCAAAAATCTGCTATGAAAATTTTGTGGGCTTTTGGCCCCCTTTTTTTGTCCCTATTTGCCATGCTATACACAAAATGTGTATATAATGTATATATAACGTATAATACTTATTTTAAACTATCGAATTTGCAATTTATTAGGATTTTTGTATTTTCTCATTTTTCCCCGGTTTTGGCACGTTTTTTATATGTATATTTGTATATTACGGATGTAGACTAGTGTATAACGCGGTATATTAACCTGTTTTTAGTTTTTTGGGGCTAAAATTAATTTCCAGCAGTATATCTGCTGCCTTCAATTTGTACACCCTTAATTGAAGGGCTGGTCGACTCAAAGAGGATAATGTGAGCCTTCATGGCTCGACGAGAGGACCCAAAGAGAGGAATAAAGTCCAAATCAACTCATGAGGAGTTTCATATACACATAACACAATTATATTAGTCAAGGAAGATAAGACATAAAAATAAGATGATAGAAAACACAAATGAAGAAGTAGTGTTGGCATGCTTATTGGACTTGTTCCATAGAAGAAACATACAAATACGATATCAACACAAACTTAGAATAAGATAGTGTACATATACGATAAGTAAACAATGATCCCTACGAATGCTTAAACAAATAAATGACACATATAACTTACATATTCTACTTACAAATAAATAAATTTCTAAGTTGCTTCAAGTTGTCATTTCTATTCTTGATAAAATACACAAAGAAAATGGAAATTAACTTAGATGTTACATACTAGCATTAGAAACACTTCAACTTTAGGAAACAAACTCAAGAATACAAAATCCTTGACAAAGAGAAAGGTTTTGAACTCATACAATGGAATATGTGTGACTTTAAGAGTAGACTACTAGTCTCCATGTAATTTGGTAAAAGCACCAAAAGGCGATGATAACTAAACTATTAATTGACAATGATCAAATGCAGTAAACTTAAGCCTAATTATAATAGGGAAGCAATTACTAATGAATAAAAGCAGCAAACTATTGAGCCATTGATTAGGCTTTCTTTCATCCTTTAATTTAACAAAGAAAAAAAAATTTGACTTATGCAAAGGCAATAATATACCCCATATTAATAACTGAATTGAGCGTTTTGGAACATGAGAAAAACAGTAATCCCAATTAACAAAACAATACTATCGTCTTGCGGCAATTTCAAATGCGAAATAAAGGGAGATTTTGGGCAGATTTTCATGAATTTTAAGTAAAGAAGGGAGACATGCATAGGCGATAAAATACTACAATAAAATAAGCGTGAAATCTTTATACCCCTGGGAATACATCTAAAGCTAACAAGCTCAAACCTTAAGACTTCATCCCCTCTGACTAGCGCTAAACAAAAAGAAAAAAAATCAAGTACTACACGATACTATGCATTCCCAATAGCCAAAAGAAACAACTCATTATAAATTTAACAAATGAGTAGTAATGTAAAGAAAAAGCCACAACTATGGCGCAAACCGAGATGATGGATGAGTGGATAATGCTAATTGGTACCATGTCTCAAATAGTCCCAAAGTCTAAACTCCAGCCAACTTCAATGATGTATGAGATGAATGTAATGGAACTTTATACTGAAAACCGATAGGCTAGCTATGAGTGGCGATTCCTTCTTTCGGGAAGGCAGAGGTTTGTGTAATTCTCATGAGATTAGACTGTCCCTCCAGATGGGTATGGGTATCCTTATATCTCCTAGTCTTTGAACCTATGCAGCCAAGATAGGGATCTAGAAGGGTTCAACTCTCTATATACGCTAGCATGTTTTGGTTTAACTTTCGCCGGTGATTCCACCTCTTTTAGGTGTGGGGTAGACCCTGGATTTCATGATGCTCACATGATCTATGTCGGTTAAAGTTAAATTCCCAAAGAAAGAATGAGGCCAGCCTTATGTAATGCACACAATGAAATGAACGATACCAAAGGTGTTTGGGTAGGATAATCAAGAGGTGAATAGACTTTTGTAATGACACTAGGTCATTCTTAGTCATTCCACAATGAACCCAATGAGAGTCTTAAACTACATCCTAGGTATAGCCGGTGCTTACACTAGCCTATTAATGAAATAAAATGAAGTATGTATGAATGAATGAATCAGACTTTGTGTTTGCTAAAGAAGGTTCCCTAGTTAAGGGTCCCAAATGTTGAGCCCTCATTTTGGGAAAACCTAATGTTAAGTCCATGGTTACATGTTCTCATGGCATATGAACGAATAAAATGAAATATAATTTATTCTATAGGCAATACATGATGTGTTATATGTAATACATTATGTGCTATATGCAATATGCTATGTGTTGTATGCAATATGATAAGTGTGATGATCCATGTTACTCTCATGGCATGACTCTCCTAATCCGATTTTGGCAAGTCCACTAAGTTGACTTTAAATAACTCATATCATTAGGAGAGAGCTATTCTAAATCATGCATGTCTGTGGTGTGTGCCTGCATATACCCATAATTAGTACAAGTGTGTACTAATTACATACATTTATCTACTTTTAGGTTAGGTGCAGCTGGACGTTAGAACTTATGAGTCAACGCAGAAGTTATCCGGACGTAGGGCTTTCATCCAGATTTGGTAAGCCGCCATACTTTCGAGGATACTTACTGATTTATTCTAGCATAGATGTAGGCATGAGCTACTGGAGTATGTTCCACTAGCGTTCCTTTGGTATTTACTTTCAAACATTGTATTTGTGCCACTTTGACAACTCTATATTTATAACTATATCTTTCATTTGATTATCTTGATTTATATGGTTGTTGTGAACGCTTATGAATTTACGTATATAGTACTATGCGAGATCAATATTCTCCAATATAAACTTCAAGTAAAAAAATTTCAAATTTTCCGCTAAATTAACCTAGAAGATGTAACGACGACGTACGTAGGCTTGTCTGCGACCTTCGAGAGGTCAACAACGTTGATCTCGTCTAGGGTTTAGATTTCGCTCGTGATAAATGTGGTATTGGAGCATTGGGTAAAATTCCAAGGATAATAATTTCACATCATCTACATTGAGTAGTTTCTAAGTTATGGTAGTGAAGTGCACCATTATCATGAATATAAACTATATGATGCACAGTAAAATTTTCCTTCTTCTAATCTTATCGTGCTTTTCTTAAGGTCTGATTTCTTGGTGTTATGAGCGTATACAATATTAATTCTTATTTTTTTCATAAAGTTAACGTAAGGGGGAACATTGGTCGGGGAAGAGTAGGAGCAGTTTCTGGGGACAACCAAGTTCCACCCCTGTCTCCTGCTGCAGGAGATGCCATGTTAGTAAATCCAACTAGGTTGACTGATGATGAGGTGCGGACAACTTTGGTACAGATGGATCAAGCCATCATTGTGCAGGCTCAGACTATGACGGTCAAGGCCAACAGACTGGAGGTTCAGCGGGAGAACCCACAAACCCACAACATGGTGAACAGGTTGCGAGATTTTACGAGGATGAACCCTCAATCTTTACAGGATCTAAGACCGCAGAAGACCCTTAGGAGTTCGTGAAGGAGGTCCAGAAGATTCTGGTAGCAATGGGGGCCATAAAGATTGAAAAGTTGAGCTGGCCTCATATCAGTTGAAAGATATTGCATAGGCTTGGTGCAAGATGTGGCAGGATAGCAGGGCATTGGGCGGAGGTATGATCACATGGGAGTTGTTTAAGACAGCTTTTCTCTAGAGGTTCTTTCCCACAGATATGAGAGATGATAATCTTGAAGAGTTCATCAACCTTAAGCAGGGCTCGTTGAATGTCAAGGAGTATTCCCTAAAATTCGTTAAATTGTCCGGGCATGTCACGTCTCTTGTGTCGAACAATAGGGATGAGATGAGTAGGTTCTTTATACGGATCTCAGAGGAATTGGAGGAGGAGTGTCGGGCTGCGATTCTCCACAATAGCATGGACTTGTCCAGGCTTATACCAAATGTCTAGAAGGTTGAAAACAACCATAAGAAGAGGATAGTCCATGAGGTCAGAGGTCCTATCCCTTCTGACCAGAAAGGTTCCAGCAGAGGTGGTGGCAGGAGTATTTTTGGAGTTCGTGAACAACCCAGATTTAAGAAGGGGCATCAGAGTTCAGGGAACTCTAACTATAAGAGGAGTGCAACAACTTAGAAGGATAACCTGAAACAAAGAAGTACAATGGAGGTGATGTGCAGCATCCAATAAAGGAATATGGCAAGTGTGGCCGCATTCAAGGTGGGGAGTGCAAACTAGGAACAAATGCCTGCTTCGATTGCGGAAAGAGCATACACATGGTCAGGGACTTCCCACAGAATAGGGGTCAAGCTGGAGGAAATGCTCAGCCTAGGACTAGTTCCCAGAATGCTACTGCAACCGAGCCTCTACCCTTGAAGGGCGGGGAGGAGCAAGAGAAGTCTGATGATATGGTCAAAGGTATGCTGCAAGTTTTCTCAACCATTGTTTATGACTTACTTTATCAAGGGTCTACGCTTTCTTTTGTGACTTCCTTGCTTTCTCTTACTTCTGAAAAACTACCTGAGGTTTTGCAGGATCCTATTCTATTTAGTATTCCTTTAGGAGAAAATATGAGAGCTGATAGGGTTCGTAAAGACTGCTCAATAGTAGTATCTGGTAAGACTATTTGTGCAGACCTTATTTAGTTACCCATGAATCACTTTGATATTCTACTTGGTATGGAATGATTCCATAAATTTCATGCCTTCATTATTATTGTAGTAGGGTTGTGAGATTTTGTTTCCCTAATGAATTATAGCTGGTCTGGGAGATGTAAAATTCGAGTCGTTCAAGTCCCTTGATTTCAAACCTAAAAGCTAATAAAATGATGTCCAAGGTCTTGTTATGTCATCTTGTGAGTGTCAATGATCTATACCATGACATTCCTTCCATAGACTCTGTTCTTGTAGTGAATGAGGTCCAAGATGTTTTCCCCGTTGATTTATCTGGAGTCCCTCTTCCTCGAGAGATTGATTTTAGTATCGACCTAGATTCCGATACCAAACCGATTTCAATTTCTCCCTACAAAATGGTTTCAACTTAACTCAAAGAGTTGAAGATGCAGTTAAAATATCTCACTGATAAGGGCGTCATCAAGCTGAGCATATCCCCTTGTGGTGGTCCAGAGTTGTTTGTGAAAAAGAACGATGGAACCCTTATGATGTGTATATATTATTGGCAGCTCAACAAAGTCACTATAAAGAACAGATATCCACTTCCCTGAATAAATGACTTATTCGATCATCTCCAAGGGTCTAACTTCTTCTCAAAGATTGATCTTCGTTCCCAAAGAAAGCCTTTCGTACTCGTTATTGTCATTATGAGCTCTTAGTCATGTCATTTGGTCAAACTAATGCACAAACTGCATATATAGACCTCACGAACCAAGTCTTCTGTGATTACCTTGATTCTTTTATCATAGAATTCATTGAGGACATCCTCATCTACCCTAAGACAAAGGAATATAATGAACAGTATTTGAGACTAACCTTGCATGTACTTAGAGAACATCAGTTTTATGCCAAATTCAGCAAGTGTGAATTCTTGCTTAGATAAGTGACCTTCCTATGTCAAGTTGTGTCTGATAAGGGTGTGGAGGTAGACACTAGGAAGACTGAGGCTGTTAAGAAATGGCCAAGACCTCTTACTCCCACCGATATCCGTAGCTTTCTAGGATTGGCTAGTTACTACCGCAGGTTCGTAGAGGGTTTTTCTTCCATTGTTGCCCCACTAATAGCTTTGACTAAGAAGAAAGCCAAGTTCGAATGGTTAGAGACTTCTGAGAAGAGTTTCCACGAGCTCAAGGACTGACTCACTTCAGCCCCAGTGCTTGTGTTACCTAAATGTGGTTAGAATTTCACTGTTTATCGTGACGCATCTAGGGTTGGTTTGGGTTGTGCTCTTATGCAAGGTGGTAAGGTGATAGCCTATGCGTCCAGAATGCTCAAGGTTCATGATAAGAATTATCCCATTCATGACCTGGAGTTGGCAACTTGGTGTTTGCATTGAAGCTGTGGAGGCGTTATTTGTACGGAGTGCCTGTAAATGTGTGCACATACCACAAGAGTCTCTAGTACGTGTTCACATAGAAGGAGTTAAATCTACATCAACAGATAAGGTTGGAGGTGTCAAAGGACTGTAAGATGAATGCCACTACCATCCAGGAAGGCAAATGTTGCAGATAATGCTTTGATCAGGTTGAGCATGGGGAGTATAACCCACGTTTATGATAGGAAAAAGAAGTTTGTGAAGGATGTACACATACTGGCAAGACTAGATGTGCAGTTAATGTCTTCATCTAGTGGGGATGTTTCAGTTCATCCCAGTTCTGAATCATCCTTGGTAGATGAAGTCAAGAAGGGTCAGCATCTTGATCTTGTGTCGATGGAGTTGAAGGACTCAGTGCTGGTAAAGATGAATGAGTCCTTTGCTTTGGGAGGTGAAGGCATACTTAGGTACCAGGACAGGCTATGTGTACCAGATATAGATGATTTGCAGACAAAGATTGTTGCACAGGCCCATGGTTCCAGGTATTCAATACATCCAGGTTCTACCAAGATGTATCATGACGTCAAGCAGATCTATTGGTGGGATGGCATGAAGAATGACATTGCTGAGTATGTGGCCAAGTGTTCTAATTGTTAGCAAGTTAAGGCGGAGCACCTTAAGCCTGGTGGTCTCACTTAGATGATTAAGGTTCCATCTTTGAATTCGAGGCCATTAACATGGATTTCGTGGTTGGATTTCCGAGGACTAAGAGACAACTTGATTCCATATGGTTATTCAGGACAGGATGACTAAGTCTTCCCACTTTATCCCTGTAAAGTCTACTTATATTGACGAGGATTATGAGAGACTCTACATTGATGAGATTGTGAGGTGGCATGGGATTCCTTTGTCTATCATTTTAGATAGAGGAGCTTAATTCACTTTGTATTTCTGGAGATCCCTCCAGAAGATCTTATGCACGCATGCAAAAGTCAGTACTGCCTTCAATCCTCGGACAGATGGGCAGGAAGAGCATACCATTCATACATTGGAGGATATGTTGAGGGCGTGTATGATAAACTTTCGATGTAGTTGGGACAACTATCTGAAATTGATATAGTTCTAACATAATAATAATTATCACTCCCTTATTGGGATGGCACCGTTTCAGGTCATGTATGGTAGGAGGTGTATGTTTCCATTTGGGTAGTTCGAGGTTTTAGAGTCATCCATTTTTGGTAAAGAGAACATTCATGAAGCCTTAGAGATGGTCGGGTTGATTAGGGACATGTTGGCTACTACTTACAGTCTGCGGAAGTCTTATGCAAATAACAGGTTGTGGCCCTTAGAGTTTGATGTCGGTGACCAAGTATACTTGAAGATATTAACCATGAAAGGGATGATGAGGTTCGGCATGAAGGGGAAGTTGAGTCCGAGGTACGTCGGGCCATAAAAGATTTTACAGCGTGTGGGTGAGGTGGTTATGAGTTGGCGTTGCCTTCAGAGCTAGCTTCTGTTCATCCACACTTTCTTGTCTCCATGTTAAGGAAGTGCCTTGGTTATCCAGCATGGACGCTGCTTGTTGAATGTTTGGGGGTTGAAGAAAATTTATCCTATGATTAGGATCCTGTTGAGATTTTAGACCGGCAAGTAAAGCGGCTGAGAAACAAGGAGGTTGCCATAGTGAAGGTATTGTGGAGGAACCATCTTGTTGAGGGTTCTACGTGGGAGGTCGAGGCCAATATGTGTCACGACCCAAAACGAGCCGCGAGTGGCACCCACACTTATCCTACTATGTGAGCGAACCAACCAATCTAAACCTCAACATATTGAACAAAATACAATGCGGAAGACTTAAAACTCGTTAACGAAATCAATTAAATAACTTATAAAATTTATCAATCATTATCCCCAAAATCTTGAAGTCATCATCACAAGAACATCTATCCTCAAATTACTAAATCTAAGAGTATCTAAGAAGCTAAAATAAGTAAAAAGCTAGTCCATGCCGGAAGTTCAAGGCATCAAGACATGAAGAGGAAGATCCAGTCCAAGCTAGAAGCAATAACTCACCCTGAAATCTGACTTGATAAAGACTGGCTAGAGTTGCGGTTGAGTTGAAGACGACGGTACGTTTGCTGCACTCCACAAATAATCAAAGAAAAACAAATACAAGTAGGGGTCAGTAGAAGGCACAAGTACTGAATAGGTATCATCGGCCAAGTCAAAATAGAAAACAGTATATATCAGACAATAACATAAAATGAACTAATATTCTTAACATGCGGCATTTACAATTACCATAACCCTTGGTCACAACACCAAGCACATCAATGAGGACTCACGCCTCCCCATCATACTCATTTGGGAATTAGTTCTTTAAAATTTAGTATATTATCATAATTCAAGATTTCATTATCTTTATTCCTCTTGTGTCGGTACGTGACACTCCGCTCCACTACTACTATCCTGGTGTCGGAACGTGACACTCCGATCCATATACTATCCTGGTGTCGGAACGTGACACTCCGATCCATATACTATCCTGGTGCCGGAATGTGACACTCCGATCCATATACTATCCTGGTGCCGGAACGTGACACCCGATCCATATACTATCCTGGTGTCGGAACGTGACACTCTTATCCATATACTATCCTGGTGTCGGAACGTGACACCCGATCCATATACTATCCTGGTGTCGGAACGTGACACTCCGATCCATATACTATCCTGTTGGCGTAACGTGAGACCCGATCCATATACTATCCTGGTGTCGGAACGTGACACTCCGATCCATATTCAATCCTAGTGTCGGAACGTGACACTCCGATCCATATTCTATCCAGGTGTCGGAATGTGACACTGTGATCCATATACTATCCTGGTGCCAAACGTGACACTCCGATCCATATACTATCCTGGTGCCGGAATGTGACACTCCGATCCATATTCTATCCTGGTGTCGGAACGTGACACCCGATCCTCTATTACTATCTTGGTGTCGGAACGTGACACTCGATCCTCTATCTCATTACTTTAGTTCATCAAGCCTTCTTTTATACGAAGGCATCATCATTAACAAGGTAAATTTAGGGTTTAAGATTCAATAGCTTCATCATGCTAATTCATCACAATTAGATAATCACATCATGCAAGCACAAAATTAAGTATATAGAAGACTTTATAATACTAACCAACACATATCATTCGCTATTAAGAGTTTATTACGAATACCATAAACCATAACCTACCTCCACCGAAGATTCGTGATCAAGCAAGCAATTTCCCCAAAGCTTTGTTTCCCTCTTCGTTCGTCTATCTCTCTATCGCTCGTTCTTTTCTCCCTCTCTTTGTTCTTTCTATTTTTCTTATTCAAACCCTTTTTCTTTTACCTAATTGTCATATAATTAAGTATAAAAGATGATAAAAATAACCTACTATTTATTCCAAGGTTATCTCCTTGAAACCCCAAGAAATTGAATTATTAACATTAATCTACTACTTTATAATTATAAGCATGAATAGTCCAAAACGCCCATTTAAACTTTTAATAGAAATCCGACCCAGTCAGGGTTACGCAACCTGTGACGGTCCGTCATGGCTGTGACGGTCCGTCCTGCAGGGCCGTCACAATGTTCAGAGAGTTAATTTTGTGGAAATATTTGTGACGGTCCGTCGTGCCTGCGACGGTCCTTCCTGCCATTCCGTCACGAAGTTCAGAGAGTTGATTTCAGTACCCAAATTTCAGAATTCTAAGTGTTTTGGAACGAGACCCCCTCGACGGTCCGTGATGCCCATGACGGTCCGTCGTGGGATCTGTCGACTCAGACAGTTTTTCCAAAAATAAAATTTGCTGCTGAAAACGACTAAGCAGGTCGTTACAATAGATACCAATTTACCCATCGTTCGTCATCGAACGATCACAAGAAGAAAAACAAGGGCAAAAAGGAGTACCTGAATCTGTAAACAGGTGTGGGTATCTTTCTTGCATATCAGCCTTCTTCTCCCAAGTGGACTCTTCGACTGGTCGATTCTTCCATTGAACTTTGATGGATGCAATCTCCCTTGATCACAACTTGCGAATTTCTCTATCTAGAATGGCAACAGGCTCCTCCTCATAAGTCAAATTCTCATCAAGCAGAATTGAATCCCAACGAATGATGTAGTTTCCATCCCCATGGTATCTTTTCAACATAGACATAGAAATACCGGATGCACTCCTGACAGCCCTGGAGGCAAGGCTAATCATAAGCACCACCCCCTACTCGCTTAAGTACTTCAAATGGTCCAATATACCTTGGGCTTAGCTTACCCCTTTTACCAAACCGCATCACCCCTTTCATGGGCGAAACCTTCAGCAAGACTTGTTCACCCTCCATGAACTCCAAGTCTCTAACCTTTCGATCTGCATATTTCTTTTGCCTACTTTGAGCCGCTAAAAGCTTTTCTTGAATAGATTTCACCTTCTCTAATGAATCCCTCAAAATATCAGTACCCCAAGGTCTAACCTCAATTGCATCAAACCAACCAATGAGAGACCTACATCTCCTCCCATACAATGCTTCGAATTGAGCCATATCAATACTTGAGTGATAGCTATTATTGTATGAAAACTCCGCTAAGGGTAAGAGGCTATCCCAATGACCACAAAATTCTATCACACATGCACGAAGCATATCCTCCAATACCTGAATCGTTCGCTAAGACTGACCATCGGTCTGAGGGTGAAATGCAGTACTAAGGTCCAACCTAGTACCTAATTCCGCGTGCAATGTTCTCCAAAATTAGAAGTAAACTGCGTACCTCTATCTGATATGATGGAAAGTGGAACTCCATGCAATCGCACAATTTCTGAGATATAGAGTTTTGCTAACTTCTCTGCATCGTAGGTCACCTTGACCGAAATGACGTGAGCAGACTTAGTTAATCTGTCCACAATTACCCAAATAGAATCAAACTTTCCCAATGTCTTTGGAAGACCAACCACGAAGTACATGGCAATTCTCTCCCACTTCCATTCAGGAATGGACATTCTCTGAAGTGTTCCTCCGAACCTCTGGTGTTCATACTTAACTTGTTGACAATTTGGACACTTGGCAACAAAATCAACAATGTCGCGCTTCATTCTACTCCACCAAAAGAGTTGCTTTAGATCACGGTACATCTTGGTTGCACCAGGATGTATAGAATATCCAGAACTATGAGCCTCTGTAAGAATAGTATGGATCAAATCATCAACACGGGGCACACATACCCTCCCCTTAATTATCAAAACACCTTCCTTATCGATTATTGCCTCTTTAGCCTCTCCTCGCAACACCATATACCGAATTCGGCTTAGTTTCTCATCACCAAACTGTTTTCCCTTGATCTTGTCAAGAAAAGAAGATCTTGCCTCCACACAGGCCAAAAATCCTCCTTCCTCTAGTATTTTGCAGTCTCATAAAGTCGTTAGCCAAGTTTTGGATTTATCTAGCCAATGGGCGTCTAGAAACTTGTAAGTGGGTTAAAACTACCATGCTCCCTGCTTTCTACTTAAGGCGTCTGCCACAACATTAGCTTTCCTGGGTGATACAAGATAGTAACATCATAGTCCTTCAGTAGTTCCATCCATCTCCTTTGTCTCAAATTCAAATCCTCTGAGTAAAGACATACTGTAGGCTACGATGATCCGTATAGACTTCACACTTAACCCCATATAGATAGTGTCTCCATTGCTTTAATGCAAACACTACCGCAGCCAACTCCAAATCATGGGTTGGATAACTACGTTTATGTACCTTTAATTGCCTCGAAGCATAAGCAATTACATTCCTCTCTTGCATTAGCACTGCACCCAAACCAGAATAGGATGCATCACAATAAACAATGAAATTCTTACCCTCTACTGGCAAAGTAAGGATAGGTGTCGTAGTTAGCAAGATCTTGAGTTTCTGAAAGCTTTCCTCACATTCATCCAACCATACAAATGGAACATTCTTCTTAGTCAAGTTCTTCAATTGGGAAGCAATAGAAGAGAATCCCTTGACAAATCGACGGTAGTAGCTAGCTAAACCAACAAAGCTCCTTACTTCTGACACATTAGTAGGTGTTACCCAATTCTTCACTATCTCAATTTTGGAAGGATCCACCATCACTCCATCCTTAGAAACCACGTGCCTCAAGAAGGACACTGAATCTAGCCAAAACTCACACTTGGAGAATTTGGCATAAAGCTTTTTCTTCCTCACAACTCAATACATTCTCAAATGCTCCTCATGTTCCTTCTTACTCTTGGAGTATATCAGTATATATCATCAATAAATACGATCACAAAGAGATCCAGATATGGCTGAAAAATCCCGTTCATCAAGCTCATGAAAGCAACAGGGGCATTCGTAAGACCAAAAGACATTACTACAAATTCGTAATGCCCATACCTGGTTCGAAAAGCAGTCTTTGGCACATCCGTTGCCCGTATTTTCAATTGATGATAACCGGATCTCAAGTCAATCTTAGAGAAGACACAAGCACCTTGTAACTGATCGAACAAGTCATCAATGGGAGGAATGGGATACTTGTTCTTAATAGTTACCTTGTTCAACTGCCGATAGTCTATGTACATCCGAAAACTCTCATCCTTCTTCTTCACAAATAACACCGGAGCACCCCAAGGAGATGCACTTGGTCTAATGAAACCTTTACTTAACAACTCTTGAAGTTGGGCCTTTAACTCCCTTAACTCTGCTGGAGTCATTCTATAAGGGGGTATGGAAATGGGGCGAGTACCCGGCTCCAGATCAATGCAAAAGTCGATATCTCTATCCGGTGGCATACCAGGAAGGTCTGCAAGGAACACATCCAGAAATTCACGGACTATCGAAACCGACTCAATTGAAGGTACTTGGGTAGTATCATCCCTGAGGTGTGCAAAGAACGCTAAACACCCTTTACTAACCAATCTCTTAGCACGAAGAAAGGAGATGATACGAACTGGAGTGGAAGTGTAGTCACCCTCCCACACTAACGGATCTGTCCCAGGCTTGGCCAACGTTACAGTTTTAGCATTACAATCTAAGATTGCAAAATTTGGAGAAAGCCAAGTCATACCCAGAATTAAATCGAAATCCACCATTTCTAAGATAACCAAGTCTACATGAGTATTGCTCCCCATAAAAGTTACCAGACAAGACCTATATACCTTTTCAACTATCACAGACTCACCCACCGGAGTAGAAACACGAATAGGTATGTCAAGCAATTCACAATGTAAATTAAGACCAGTAGCAAATGAGGAAGATACATATGAAAATGTGGAGCCAGGATCAAATAATATAGAAGCCATGCAATCACAAACCAAAAGATTACCTGTGATAAAAACATCAGATGTCTCCACTTCAGACCGCCCGGGGAAAGCGTAACAATGGGCCCTATCACCTGTCTGCCCGTTGCCCCTACCATGTTGTGCTGTAGTGGCTCCAGTTTGACCGTCACCCTGGCCGTTTTGGTGACCACCATTACCTCGGCCACCACGTCCTCCAGAATGACGACCTCTTCCATGACCACCTCTACCTCTGACTATTGGGGGTCTGTAACTCTGTTTTGGACAATATCTCTTAATATGTCCAGTCTCCCCACATCTATAACACTCTCTGGAGTCAAGAATAGGTCTCTGTGAGAATGACGTAGTCTAGGGATAACCTCCAAACTCAGAGAAGTGTTGACTGGTCTGCGATGGACCCCCAACTACAGTCTGCAGTGAAGACTGAATAGGTCGGGCTGGATAACCTCCTGAACCCTGCCCTCTGGAGTAAGAACCATTAAACTCACCTCCCTTACGAAACCTTTTTGATGTCGATGCCATGGTGAAGTCATCTGACTTCACTCCCTCTACCTCTATCACGAAGTCTACCACTTCCTGAAAGGATTTGGCTGTAGCCGCTACCTGTAAGGCTGAAATCCGCAAATCTGACCTCAACACCTTCACAAAATGGAGAATCCTCTCTTGTGGACTCAAACAAAGCTGGGTGGCATACCTGGATAATGCACGAAACTTAGCCTCATACACAGTCACCGATATCTTGCCTTGCTCTAGGCTCAAGAAATCATCTCTCCTCCTATCCCTCAAGGTCCGGGGGATATACTTCTCCATAAATAAGCTAGAGAATGATGCCCAAGTCATAGGTGGTGCCTGGGCGGGTTGACACTCAACATGTGACCGCCACCCACATTTTGGCATTTCCCTGAAACTGATAGGTTACAAACTCAACGCCAAATCGTTCCACTATGCCCAATTTATGTAGTAACTCATGACAATCAACCAGAAAATTTTAGGCATCGTCAGATTCAGCACCCTGGAAGACTGGAGGTTTCAATATCAAGAACTTACTGAAAAGTTCATGCTGATCACTTGTCATTATAGGCCTTGTAGTCAAACGAGGAAAAATGCCTATTTCCAATGAGGCATCCATGCGGGGAGCCTCAGCAGCGGCCTGTCGTACTTCCGGAACCTAAGGTGCTGGTGCAGAAAACACTGGAGGTGTCTGGCCTTGATTAGATAACCCGCTAAGATAAGCAAGAACCTGATTAATCATCTCTGGGGTAGGTTGGGGTGGTAATTCCTCATTATGCACTTGCTCACTCTCCCCTTCCTCACCCTCTCTTAGTACTTCCTCAGTCGGTGGAGGAGTCACCGCCCTAGTACTAGATGGGCCAGGTTCTTGTACTCTTCCTCTAGAGGACGTCCTCCCGCGACCTCTACCACGGCCTCTTGCCACTAATCCTCCTTGGGCTACAACCCCAGTGGCTGGCTCAGTTGCATCTTGTCTTGCCGGTGTTGGTGTTGGCGCCGTTGTTGCTCTAGTTCTAACCATCTGCGAAATAGAGTGAAGATGGTCAGATACGAATTTGTATCACCTAGATACCAATTGGATCCAAGTAATAGCACGAAAGAAAGAAGGAAAGAATGTAATTTTCCAAAAGTCTTATAGCCTCTCAAAGAAAAGTAAAGGCTTCCCCCTACCGTTCCTTAAGACTCTACTAGACTTGTTCTTGTATGATGAGACCAACGAACCTAATGCTCTGATACCAAGTTTGTCACGACCCAAAAAGAGCCACGAGTGGCACCCACACTTATCCTACTATGTGAGCGAACCAACCAATCTAATCCCCAACATATTGAACAAAATACAATGTGGAAGACTTAAAACTCGTTAACAAAATCAATTAAATAACTTATAAAATTTATCAATCATTATCCTCAAAATTTGGAAGTCATCATCACAAGAACATCTATCCTCAAATTACTAAATCTAAGAGTATCTAAGAAGCTAAAATAAGTAAAAAGCTAGTCCATGCCAGAAGTTCAAGGCATCAAGACATGAAGAGGAAGATCCATTCCAAGCTTGAAGCAATAGCTCACCCTGAAATCTGACTTGATGAAGACTGGCTAGAGTTGCGGTTGAGTTGAAGACGACGGTACGTTTGATGTACTCCACAAATAATCAAAGAAAAACAAATACAAGTAGGGGTCAGTACAAGGCACAAGTACTGAGTAGGTATCATCGGCCAACTCAAAATAGAAAACAGTATATATCAGATAATAACATAAAATCAACTAATTTTCTTAACATGCGGTATTTACAATTACCATAACCCTTGGTCACAACACCAAGCATCAATGAGTACTCACGCCTCCCCATCATACTCATTTGGGGATTAGTTCTTTAAAATTTAGTATATTATCATAATTCAAGATTTCATTATCTTTATTCCTCTTGTGTCGGTACGTGACACTCCGCCATACTACTACTATACTGGTGTCGGAACGTGACACTCCGATCCATATACTATCCTGGTGTCGGAGCGTGACACTCCAATCGATATACTATCCTGGTGCCGGAACATGACACTCCGATCCATATACTATCCTAGTGCCGGAACGTGACACCCGATCCATATACTATCCTAGTGTCAGAATGTGACACTCTGATCCATATACTATCCTAGTGCCGGAACGTGACAACCGATCCATATACTATCCGTGTGTCAGAATGTGACACTCCGATCCATATACTATCCTGGTGCCGGAACGTGACACCCGATCCATATACTATCCTTGTGTCGGAACGTGACATTCCGATCCGTATTCTATCCTGGTGTCGGAACGTGACACTCCGATCCATATTCTATCCTGGTGTCGTAACGTGACACTCCGATCCATATGCTATCCTAGTGCCGGAACGTGACACTCCGGTCCATATACTATCCTGGTGCCGGAACGTGACACTCCGATTCATATTCTATCCTGGGGTCAGAATGTGACACCCGATCCTCTATCTCATTATTTTAGTTCATCAAGCCTTCTTTTATACAAAGGCATCATCATTAACAAGGTAATTTTAGGGTTTATGATTCAATAGCTTCATCATGCTAATTCATCACAATTAGATAATCACATCGTGCAACCACACAATTAAGCATATAGAAGACTTTATAATACTACCCAACACATATCATTCGCTATTAAGAGCTTACTACGAATAGCATAAACGATAACCTACCTCCACCGAAGATTCGTGATCAAGCAAGAAATTTCCCCAAAGCTTTGTTTCCCTCTTCGTTCGTCTATCTCTCTATCGCTCGTTCTTTTCTCCCTCTCTTTGTTCTTTCTATTTTTCTTATTCAAACCCTTTTTCTTTTACCTAATTGTCATATAATTAAGTATAAAAGATGATAAAAATAACCCACTAATTTTTCCAAGGTTATCTCCTTTAACCCCCAAGAAATTGAATTATTAACATTAATCCACTACTTTATAATTATAAGAATGAATAGTCCAAAAATACCCTTAAAACTTTTAATAGAAATCCGACCCAGTCAGGGTTACGCAACCTGTGACGGTCCGTCATGGCTGTGACGGTCCGTCCTGCAGGTCCGTCACAAAGTTCAGAGAATTAATTCTGTGGAAAGATTTGTGACGGTCCGTCGTGCCTGCGACAGTCCGTCCTGCCATTCCGTCACGAAGTTCAGAGAGTCGATTTCAGTACCCAAATTTCAGAATTCTAATTTTTTTGGAACGAGACCCCCTCGACGGTCCGTCGTGCCCATGACGGTCCGTCGTGGGATCCGTCGACTCAGACAGTTTTTCCAGAAATAAAATCTGCTGCTCAAAACGACTAAACAGGTCGTTACAATATCAGGTCCCACTATCCTCATCTTTTCAGCTCTTGAGGTTAGACTCCTTACTCTTAAGTCTAAGTTTCCTTGTCTCCACTATTCTTCGTTAATATTTCTTGACTCTATAAAGTACTTATGTTGTGATATGACTGGCATTGTATGACATAATTAGAAATGTCATTCGGGGATGAATGTTCCTAAAGGGGGGATAATGTAACAGCATGAAAATGACTATGATAAGTAATGCTTAAACATACGTAGAATTCATAGATTAGTTAGGGTTCACACAGATTGATGCACGTAGAAACAAACATCCGAAACTATCCAACAGTCAGGCCAACCAACTTGGTGAGTTAGTTGAGCTAGGAAAGGTTGGGTCCAGCCATGTAGGGCACCTAAATATGAAGATTCACCGGGATGAGTCTTAATCGAACTTGAAAAGGTAATCGTATGTTTGGAGGGTCTAGGGGTAAAATGGTCTTTTCCAGGCTAAAGGGTAATATTGTAGTTACACCAATTAATTAATTAATTAATTAATTAATATGGTTAAGGGGCGCCCCAGGGTAGAGGTGGCCGAATTTGACCCTTAAAGAGAAATCTAGCTCCACCCGGGTTCGAGCCTTGGTAGAAGCAATGATTTAATTGATTAAATTATATTTAGTGAATTAATTAAATTTATTAATATTTAAATTGCTTACTTTGGAAAAAGGGAAAAATCAGATTTTGTTATTAATTAATGATAAATCCTAATTTGATCAAGTCTCCACCTGATCTCCCAATCCTAAACTAACACTATCACACATTTTCTCTTTAATCCTCTTTCACATTCACGCTCAACTTTCAGTAAAAAAAAAGAACATAACAAAAATATAAAAAAGTTCATCCACATTTAAGAACTTTATAGCTCAAACTCTAAAGCAAAATAAGTTTTAAAACGAAAAGTAAAAATCAAGTTCTCGACGGATTGTGCTTGTGATTTCGGTGGTGAGACGTTGGCTTAGTGGGGGTTTTGGCATCACGTTAGAACCTCATTGAACGACTTCAGGTATGGGTTCTCCTCCCTCTTGGTCCCTTTCCTAAGATACCCTTAAGGTTCGGTCTAATCACAATCAAAAAACTAAGGTTGTCCCCATTGCATGCCCCTGTCATTAGATCCTTTGAAAGATTCAAAGCATGCGTTGGCATGACTTTTGGTAGATGATTTTAGGGCTGGTTGTGATTACATGTTTTAATGTGCATTCATAAATTATGTGAGAAATGAAAGATGTGTTCCGAAAAAGTGAATTACGTTAACTTGTTTGTGCATGTGTGTCCCGTGAGTTAGCCATGGTTTGAAGCCTGAATTTTACATGTTAAAATATTGTATTTTACGTGTATGAATATGTCAAAAGTGTGATGTTCATATAAGTATAATGTTTCTGAATAAATGTCACACAAAATACTCCAAGAATTAACAAAAAAAAAAGAAAGATAAATTGGAAGATGACCCAATTTCCAGCTTGCTGGAAATGTTGGTCTCGGGTGGCGTATTGGAGATGGGTCTATATTTTAATTTTTTTTATAAAAATTGAGGTCACTAGGGATTGAAACCAAGACCTCACCAAATCCAAATTACATAAAAATTTCATAAGAAAAATGAATGGAAAAATTAAGGAGGTAAGTAGGTATTCCACCCAGAACCTCATCAATAGATTAAAGAATTAGGGGAAAAATAAAAGAAAAATAAATGAGGTGAGTGGGGATTGAACCCACAACCTCTTGAATAGATGAGATAGTTAGGAGAAAAATAAGATGAGGTGAGTGGGGATTTAACCCACAACCTCTTGGATAGGTAAGAAAGTTAAGAGAAAAACTAAGAAAAATAAAATGAAGTTGTAGGGGATCGACCCCACAACTTTTTGGCCTTAAACAAAAAAGAGAGGAGGGAAAAGAAACAAAAATATATGTGAGTGATGGGGATCGACCTAGGGTTCCCAAATTTGAAAAATACAATTACCAAGTTTAATATAAGATTAAGTGTTGCTCAAGGGATTGGAAATTGGGTACCCTTGCAATATTCCGTATTGACACATAAGTTGTAGGTGAATGAATGAGTAAATTAAGATGTCTTTAAGGATCTAAACTAAGAACTTGGAATACTCACAATATGCATATGCTTGTACCACATAACCTTGGGTAAGTATGAATCAGCTAGACGAATTACGAATGAAGCCTCATGGCTTGTGTGTGTGGACTCATAAGTCTTGCATACTTTTTATAAAGTAATTGAACCTAATATGTTATTCGATTAATGATGTGACCCCACAAGGGTTAAGCAAGAGTGTGAAACACACTAAAAGGCCAAGTGTATTGGCATATGATGGAATGAACCTTCACGTAAAAGGGGTGAGTAATTATGAAGGGGAAATATGCTAAGGCTAATGAATGTGTTGACAATATGATAAGAGTCTAATGTGAAATATGAGAGCAATCTCAAATGAGCCGAAGTAAAGGTTACAAAAACGTACTCACCTATCAGATTGTAAAGTTAATGAAGAGACTAGTTTGTATGAACAGTCCAATGAAAGTATTGATTAATATATAGTTAATACTAATGATGAGATGAGAAATCATCTACTTAGCTATGATGTTCTCATGCTAGAAGCCAGCTTCTATGATGTATGAGATAAATGTAATAGAACTTTATACTAAGAATCGATAGGCTAGCTATGAGTGGTAATTCCTTCTTTCGGGAAGGCAGAGGTTCGTGTAATTCTCATGAGATGAGACTGTCTATCAAGACGGGTATGGGCCTCCTTATATTTCCTAGTATTTGAACCTATGCAGCCAACATAGGGATCTAGCAGGGGTCAACTCCTTATATACGCTACCATGTTTTGGTTTAACATTAGCCGGTGATTTCACCTCTTTTCGGTGGGGGTAAACACTAGATTTCATGATGCTGAAATGATCTATGTCGCTTAAAGTTAAAGTTCCCAAAGAAAGAATGAGGCCAGCCTCATGTAATGCACACAATGAAATTAACGATACCAATGGTCTTTGGGTAGGATAATCAAGAGGTGAACAAGACTTATGTAATGACACTAGGTCATTCTTAGTCATTGCACAGTGAACACAATGAGAGTCTTAAACTACATCCTAGGTATAACTGGTGTTTAAACTAGCCTATGAATGAAATGAAATAAAGTACATATGAATGAATGAAGCAGACTCTATGTTTGCTAAAGAAGGCTCCCTAGTTAAGGTCCCATATATTGAATCCCCATTTTGGTAAGTCTTAATGTTAAGTCCATGGTTCCAGGGTCTCAAGGCATATGAACGAATGAAATGAAATATGATATCTACTATATGCAATATGTTATATGTTATATGCAATATGCTATGTGATGTTGATATACCGTGGTTTCACAGTATTATTAATACTTTTTCCTTAAGTTTAGTGTGTCAAACAGTCTTTGTATGCTAATTGTTATATAAGTTTCTCTTTATTTGCAGGAAATCTTTTCAAAGATGAATGCAGAGATTTTGAGCGAAGAAATGCAGAAGAGACCACCTATGGAGCTTGTGACGGTCCGTAGGTGGCAGCGTAGTGCAGCTGCTGAAGGAAGATGGGGAAGTCTGACCAAGTGTGGGGTTACGGAGTCTATGAAGGTTCGTCTTGTCTATGACGGTCCGTTTTGCAGGTTCGTCATGAAATTCAGAGAAGTAGTCCCAATAACCATATTCAAAAAGTTTAAGCGCTTTGAAACGAAGACCCTCGACGGACCTTTGTGTCTATGACAGTCTGTCATACTTGCCGTCGAGAGTAATGAAGAGAGCCGCAAAATAAATTGCACAAGTATGGGATGACGGAGTCTATGATGGTCCGTCGTGACCATGATGATCCGTCGCGAGGTCCGTCGACCCAGCCGCGTTTTGACAAATTTCCAGCAAATAGAGTCCTTGTTTGATTATTTTTTTATTTTCTATAAATAGTTCGAAAAACCGCGTTTTTGAGGTTAGACTCCGTATTGTTAGACACCTTATTACTAGACATTGTATTTTTAGACTTTTTATTATCATTAGACTTTTTGTGAGATTCTTGATTACTTTAAGATTCTTGCAAGTGATTGTTGGTGATTTTTGGTGATTAATCAAGCAAACTTTCGGATTTTACTCTTTCTCATTGAAGTAAGTACATGAATTCTTATATAATATATTTGAATATTGTGATTATGACTATGGGTAACTAAACTCCATAACTAGGGTTGTGGGAACCATAGGCAAATAATGAGGTAAAACCTAACTAGATAACAATTCTAAAATGGTGTCTTGCATGTATTAATAATTCTTTCGCATAGAAGTCTTTTTAACAGATGGCCAACGTTAGAACTCGCCTTAATGCTACTTGCCGGGAACATAGATTTAGTGTATACTATATAATAGGCTAGTATTGATTGGTACGAGGTAATAACTTAGTCAAATATCGAGTACGATGCTTAATATGAGGTAAAGATAAGGGTTAGGATAGCAACACAAGTAGCCGGACCAAGGTACGGAGTGAAATTTTCTAGATGAAGGACCAAGAATTTAGAAATACATAACTTATCACTTTGCATGCAAGATACTAGAAAAGAATTGTTATAGTTAGAATTATCAAGTTATGAACCTGTGGGGAACATCTAAACCCTAGTTACTTTGATTAATTGATTAAACTCTAACATTCAAAGCTGTTAAGTGTATCTTTCAATTTCGTTAGTTATTTTCATTCATTTAGAAATAGAAACCCCCCTTTTATTGTTTTTGCTTTCCAAAGAAGTAATTGACTGAACAACAGTAATAATAGATTGAAGTTATGTCTGAATTATTTTCCTCGTTAGAGCGATCCCAACCTCACTAGTTGGGTTATTTACTTGACACGACCGCTTTACTTCTTATTTGAGAAGTAAGTTTGAGCATATCAGATGTGTGCAATATGATATATATGATGATGCATGTTACTCTCATGGCATGACTCTCCTAACCGATTTTGACAAGTCCACTGACTTGACTTTTCAGAACTCAAATCGTTAGTAAAGAGCTATTCTAAATCATGCATTCTCGTGGTATGTGATTGCATATACCCATACTTAGTAAAAGTGTTTACTAATTCCATACATTTATCTACATTTAGCTGCAGGTGCAGCTGGACATTAGAGCTTATGAGTCGACGCATGAAGTTTTTCAGACATGGAGGTTTCATCCGGATTCGGTAGGCCGTCATGCTTTTGAGGATGCTTACTGATTTATTCTAGTGTAGACGTAGGCATGATCTAGTGGAGTATGTTCCACTAGCGTTTCTTTCGTATTTACTTTCAGACGTTGTATTGGTGCCACTTTGGCAATTCTATATTCATCACTATATCTTTCATTTGATTATCTTTTTTTAGATTGTTGTTGGGAAGGCTTCTGAGTTTACGTAGATAATATTATCCGAGGTCAATGTTTTCCAATATAAAGTTCAACTAAACAAAAGTTCAAATTTTTCGCTACAATTAACCTAGATGAAGTAACGACGACTATGTACGCTTTTCTTCTACCTCTACGAGGTTAACTACACCTGTCTCTTCTAGGATCTAGATTCTGGTCGTGACACTAGCCTTTGGAAATAAACAAAATTCAACCAAAAAAGTTAGTCAATTCAATAATACATAAATAAATAAGAAAGTGAAGGGAAGCTCTAAACTTGGGTCAACTGCCCAAATTCCCCTAGATTGGGCTTTTGCCCACCTGTCCTAACGCTAAAATTGATCCCAAATCGATTACGGGCGAAAATCTTCTCGACCTTGAAAATTTTGTGGGCTTTTGGCCCCCTTTTTGTCCCTATTTGCCATGCTATACACCAATATATATCTAATGTAAATATCACGTATGTTGCTGATTTTTGAACCCGATCTGCAATTTATTAAGACTTTTATATTTCCTCATTTTTCCTCCGTGTTGGCACGTTTTTGACCTGTATATTACGGCTGTATACCAGTGTATAAAACCGTATATCAACCTATTTTTGACTTATCTGGGGCTAAAAAATAATTTCCAGCAGTATATCTGCTGCCTTCAACCTGTATGCCCTTAATAGAAGGGCTGGCCGACTCAAAGAGGATAATGTGATCCTTCATGGCTCGACGAGAGGACCCAAAGAGAGGAAATGAAGTCCAAATGGACTCAAGAGGAGTTTCACATACACATAAAACAACTATATTAGCCATAGAAGATAAGACATAAAAATAAGATGATAAAAACACAAATGAAGAAGTAGTCTTAACATGCTTATTGGACTCGTTCCATAGAAGAAACATACAAATACCATATCAAAGAAAGTTAGATTAAGATAGCGTATGTATACGATAAGTCAACAACGATCTCTACGAATGCCTAAACATATTAAAGACACATATAACTTCAATGTTCTACTTACAAATAAATAAATTACTAAGTTGCTTCAAGGTGTCATTTCTATTCTTGATAAAATACACAAAGAAAATGGAAACTTAGATGTTACATACTAGCATTAGAAACACTTCAACTTTAGGAAACAAACTCAAGAATACAAAAGCCTTGACAAAGAGAAAGGTTTTGAACTCATACAATGAAATACGAGTGACATTAATAGTAGACTACTAGTCACCATGTAATTTGGTAAAAGCACCAAAAGGCGATGATAACTAAACTATTAAGTTGACAATGATCAAATGCAGTATACTTAAGCCTAATTATAAAAGGGAAGCCATTACTAATGAATAAAAGAAGCAAACTATTGAGGCATTCATTACGCTTTCTTTCATCCTTTTTTTAACAAAGAAACAAAATATGTGACTGATGCAAAGGCAATAATATACCCCATATTTTGGGAAGATTTTCACGAATTTTAAGTAAAGAAGGGAGACATGCATAGGCTATAAAATACTACAATAAACTTAGCGCGAAATCTTTATACCGCTGGAGATACATTTAAAGCTAACTAGCTCAAACCTTAAGACTTCATCCCCTCCGACTTGCGGTAAAACTAAAAGAAAGGCAAAATATAGTACTATATGATACTATGCATTCCCAACAGCCGAAAGAAACAACTAATTATAAACTTACCAAATGAGTAGTAATGTAAATAAAACATGCTAATGAATGAATCACGTTTAAAAAAAGAACTAATAAACCAAGAGTGGGGAAGACACGTTATTTTTTTCTAAAACAAAAAATCCACAACTATGGCGCAAAATCGAGATGATGGATACTGGATTGAAAAATTACACACATGAGAGGATAATGCTAATAGATATTATGTCTCAAATAGTCCAAAAGTCTAAACTCCAGCAAAATATGCAGTTAGAAAAAGAATGAGAAACCAAGGATCTTATACCAACTCAAAGTCGCAAATGTAAGCATTTTAGATTGAAATGAATACCAAGGAGCAGAAATTAGAATGAACCATCCCAACCTGGATTTAACTTAATACTACAATCATCACAAAACAAAATGGATAGACGCATATGAAAGGATACATCTCGAACAATAATCATATCGGAATACCTAGCAGCTCACTCTGCAACAACGATGTGAAAGAAGAAAGAATGAGGTTCATTAAGATGGAAAACAATAGAAAAGAAAAACTAGCGTCACAGACATCTTAGTACAAAGCTAACCCAAACTCTTAGGCTCACATGAATAACGCACTTTAACTTTTATCATCCAAAATTCTCTACCCAAAACCAAACATTATTTTGTCCGATAATCACCATTGAGTCACAAAGGAATAGAAACAGATGAAAAGAAGAAGACGAATCTTCAAAAATGCTTCAGTTTAAAAAAACAAGGAGTAATCGATAAGACGAGCAAAACTAAAAAAAATCACCTTTTTCGCACAGCGAACTAGAGACGATGGGTGGAGTGGAGCAGTGAGTTTTTTCAACACGACGCCTAAACTTTGCAAACTCCGACAAGCAGCAAAAATGAAAATAAAACATAAACAAACCCCTTTTCTATTCGAATGTATCTCGTAAGTATCCTCTGTGACTATTTTTGTTGGACTCTTCTGTAAGCTATATTTTTTTTTATATTGACTGTGGCTACCTGGAAGCACTGGATCTTCTGAAAATAACGAAATGGACCTCCAGAAATGCAAATAAAAGAATATCCAAGCTTTAGGCTTGGATATAACGTTTTATATTTATGAAAATAGTCATATGGATACGATTATGGCCAAATGAGGATTAATAATTTCTCCACACTGAGTTCAATAAGGATTTAAATAAGACGAATTAATATAAATCAATTAAGGAGCTTCTTAATCTTAACGAAATAAAATAATCGACATAGTCATAGGTAATTCAAAAAAGTAAATTATTATACACCTAAACTAAATAGTAAAATATTTAAAAATGAGAATAAAATCTCTTTGAGAGGATTTTGGGAATGTTTCAAATATGTCGATTATGTATGATATTATATAAGACATATATTATTAAAATATTAAAGGCGACAAAACATATTAAAAATAATTAGTAAACTTTATATTCTTCTTATACTTTGTAAAAACTAATTAACTTAGATCGTTTTAGTACCTCGAAAATTAATTAATATTGGGATGGTCAAAATTGAGTGTCAACAGTTAGGTTGTCTAGAATTCTATCCTTGTAAATTTGAGGCTTCATAGATAGATTGAAGTGTTTTGAGAAGTATGTTTCATTTATCTTGTTGAATCTTTTAAAGAATTAAGTTGTCTATTTTATGGCGACTTGAATATATTATTATTATTATTAGTTTCAAGAGTTATTAATTTGTGTTAAAGATTTGTAATTGAGTTCAATGAATTTATTCAGTTTTAAAGCTTTTTATGCCTAAGTTACTCTTCCACTTGTAGTCAGCTAGGATGAGGGTTCAGTGGTAGACAACCAATAGTTCTCACATGCCAGTCACGTCCAGGGTGTAGGCTCATGTCTTGACATTAACGTTAAATAATGTCAAAAATAAACCTTAACTTTAATGTTCAAATGCCTAATCGTACATACTAACACTAAAAGGCTCACAAGTCATGTTTACCATGATATAAGCTTAAAATGTCCCAATGGAGTTAATAGAATCGTTAGAACTTAATTCTGAGGTCATTTTCCTTAACTTTATATCAAAAATTATTGTTCAAGTTTAAAAATCTCCAGAAACACTAAAATCACACAAAAACTAAATGAACGATCGGGTGACCAAACTTTCAATCCAAAAAGTCACAATTTACTTGATGTCTCTATAATAATGATCTAAACGTTGAAAGATGAGGCATGAATACATAAATGACCTTGACGTCAATGCAATATGCATCTGACTCGTCCAGGGCCTCTAAGGTGTACTTTGGATCGTGGCAATTAATTAGTACTATTTATCCTATTGTACGCATAGAAATATAAATTAATAATTGCATATAATAAAGAGTGCAATTGAGATCGATTATTTACAGATTTAACACCAATACGTGATATTCTAAAATTTAACATTTCATATGTTGGACAAATTATACATGTTTCCAAAATAACTTCTCCTTCAACACATAATTACTGAATTATTATATCAATGTTTTATTTATCATACCAAAGTTTATTATTTACCAAACCAAACTTTGAGAGTTATGTTTTATGTACGTACTCTCAGTTATCGATTAGGGAAATTACATTTTGAAACCATCATATCAAAACAAACAACCAACCCCAAATAAACTCATATATTAATTATATTTACAAAAAATAAAGAAGGGGAACATAAACCTAACCTCCAATCGATAAACCTTACACCTAATCTATGAGGACACTTCCAATTTACAGTAAATAAACAATAAAGAGATACATTATCTGATTTTTAAAAAGAACACAAAAAATTGAACGTCATTAGTTACTTATTATTTTTATCACATTATCAACCATAGAAAATTACTTAAAGTCATCCTATATTAACTTAATTCTATTATATTCTATTGGAATTATATATAAAATTTACAATTATTTTCTTATGGTTAACCTAGTTGTATAAAAATCTAGGAAATAAATTTTGCACGTGAAATATATTTAGTATCTCCTCTCCATTCACTCAACGCCATAGACCCCTACCGCTTGACCATCCCATTTGTATGAGCCATGAACCCCTACTACTCACCCTAAAATATTTTGTATTTGAAATATATTCACTCTCTCCTCTCCATTCACTCAAGGCCATAGGCCCATACCCCTTGACCATCCCAACTCTATCATATATATATATATATATATATAATATATATATATATATATATATATATATATATAGATATATATATATATATATATATATATACATAAACACATAAAAACCATTTATAATTATCTTAAATGGTAATATATACATATAATTTTTTTAATTTATTGGCTCTTATTTGTCCATATAATTTGAAGTTAACACTTGAAATTTTAAGATTTTAGTTTTTGATGAAGTGATTTTTGGAACATGATGTTGTGGTTGAATAGGAATTGTACCTAAACAAAATACATGATGTTTTATAAGTTGAAGTGAAATTTCTCCCAAAAATTGGTCTGATGCTTGAATGTTTTAGTTTATTTGACAAATAGCCCCTTTTTGGAGTGATATTTAATTTTATCCCTCAAATTGGTGGTCTTTAATTGTTGGATGCCCTTCGAAACAATACTTAATAAAAAGTTGCTGAAAATACTCTTTTTATAGACAAAATAACAGTGAAAAAAATCTCAAGGCTAAATTTAGAAGGTATATGTTATTTTGTTATTTTCATATAAGACATTAGTTAAGTTTCATGATGTTATTTATTAAGAAATTCTAGGCCATAAGCTTTGAATAATATGACTTAAATTTACCGATCTTATGTTGAAAGAATCAAAAATAAAGTTTCAGAATGTTAAGTCTTTAGAGAACCTCTCTATTTATATCCAATAGAAGGTAAAAGTCACAATTCTTACTAATGAAGAGAACCTTCCAGATAGGTCATAACACTTTAGAAAAGGCACAACCTTTCAAATTGTCACAACCCTTTATAAAGGAGACAATATTTCATAAAGGTTACAACTCTCAGACAAAGTGACAACCCTTCAGGAGAGTCACAACGCTTCATTTTCAATTCACACCCCACAGTTGAAAGAAACAATTGATTATAAACTTAACAAATGAGTAGTAATGTAAAGAAAACATGAGAATGAATGAATCATATTTTAACAATGAACTAATAAACCAAGAGTGGGGAAGACACGTTATTTTTTTTCTAAAACAAAAAGCCACAACTATGGCGCAAAATCGAGATGATGGATACGGGATTGAAAAATTACACACATGAGAGGATAATGCTAATAGATACCATGTCTCAAATAGTCCAAAAGTCTAAACTCCAGCAAAATATGGAATCAGAAAAAGATTGAGAAACCAAGGATCTTATACCGACTCAAAGTCGCAAATGTAAGCATTTTCTATTGAAATGAATACCAAGAAGCAGAAATTAGAGTGAGCCATACCAACCCGGATTTAACTTAATACTACCATCATCACAAGACAAAATAGATAGATGCATCTGAAAGGATACATCTCGAACAATAATCATATCGGAACAACTAGCAGCTCAATCTCCAAAAACGATGTGAAAGAAGAAAGAATGAGGTTCATTAACATGGAAAACAATAGAAAATAAAATCTAGCGTCACAGACATCTGAGTACAAAGCCAACCCAAAACTCTTAGGCTCACATTAATAACGCACTTTAACTTTTATTATCCGAAATACTCTACCAAAACCAAACATTATTTTCTCTTATAATCACCGTTGAGTCACAGAGGAATAGAAACGGATGAAAAGAAGAAGATGAATCAACAAAAATGCTTAAGTTTAAAAAAAACAAGGAGTAATCGATAAGACGAGCAAAACAAACAAAGATTCACCTTTTTCTGACAGCGAACTAGACACGATGCCTAAACTTTGCAAACTCCAAGCAGCAAAAATGAAAATAAAATAGAAACAAACCCCTTTGCTATTCGAATGTATTTCGTGAGTATCCTCTGTGACTATTTTTGTAGGACTCTTCTGTAAGCTATATTTTTTTATATTGATTGTGGCTACCTGGAAGAACTGGATCTTCTGAAAATAACAAAATGGGCCTCCAAAAATGCAAAATAAAAGAATATACATGCTTTGGGCTTGGATGTAACGTTTTATATATATGAAAATAGTCATATGGATACGATTATGGCCAAATGAGGATTAAGAAGTTCGCCAAACTGAGTTCAATAAGTATTTAAATAAGACGAATTAATATAAATTAAATAAGGAGCTTCTTAATCTAAAAGAAATAAAATAATCGACGTAGTCATAGTTAATTCAAAAAATGTAAATTTTTATATACCTACACTAAATAGTAAAATATTTAAAAATGAGAATAAAATCTCTTTGAGATGATTTTGGGATTGTTTCAAATATGTCGATTTTGTACGAAATTATATAAGACATATATTATTAAAATATTTAAGGCGACAAAACATATTAAAAATAATTAGTAAACTTTATATTCTTCTTATACTTTGTAAAACTAATTAACTTAGATCGTTTTAAATTGCATAAGCTTGAAAATTAATTAATATTGGGAGGGTCAAAATTGAGTGTCAACAGTTGGTCTGTCCCGAATACTATCCTTGTAAATTTGAGGCTTCATAGATAGACTGATGTGTTTTGAGAAGTATGTTTCATTTATCTTGTTAAATCTTTTAAAGAATTAAGTTGTCTATTTTATGGCGACTTGAATATATTATTATTATTATTATTAGTTTCCAGAGTTATTAATTTGAGTTAAATATTTGTAATTGAGTTCAATGAATTTTTATTCAGTTTTAAAGCCTTTTATGCTTGAGTTACTCTTCCACTTGTAGTCAGCTAGGATGAGGGTTCAGTGGCGGACAACCAATAGTTATCGCGTGCCAGCCACGTCCAGGGTGTAGGCTCATGTCGTGACATTAACGTTGAATAATGTCAAAAATAAACCTTAATTGAATTTTAAAATGCCTAATCGTACATACGCACACTAAAAGGCTCACAAGTCATGTTGACCGTGCTATAAGCTTAAAATGTCCCTATAGAGTTAATAGAATCGTTAGAATTTGATTCTGAGGTCATTTTCGTTAACTTTATATCAAAACTTATTGTTCAAATTTCAAAAACTCCAAAAACACTAAAATTACACAAAAACTAAATGAACGACCGTGTGACATAACTTTCAATCCCAACAAGTTACAATTTACTTGATGTCTCTAATATAATGATCTAAACGATGAAACATGAGGCATGAATACATAAATGATCTTGACGTCAGTTCAATATGCATGTGACTTGTCCATGGCCTCTAAGGTGTACTTTTGGTCGTGACAATTAGTTAGTACTATTTACCCTATTTTATGCATAGAAATATAAAATACTAATTCCATATAATAAAGAATGCAATTGAGATCGATTTTAAAGATTTAACACCAATACGTGATTTTCTAAAATATAACATTTCATATGTTTGACAAATTATACATCTTTCCAAAAAAACTTCTCCTTCAACACATAATTACTGAATTACTATATGAATGTTTTATTTATCGTACCAAAGTTTATTATTTACCAAACAAAACTTTGAGAGTTATGTATTATGTACGTACTCTCAGTTATCGATTAGGGAAATTACATTTTGAAACTATCATATCAAACATCAAACACTAACCCCAAATAAACTCATATATTAATTATATTAACAAAAAATAAAGAAGGGGAACATAAACCTAACCTCCAATCGATAAACCTTACACCTAATCTATGAGGACTCTTCCAATTTACAGTAAATAAACAATAAAGACATATATTATCTGATTTTTAAAAAAGAACACAAAAACTTGAACGTCATTAGTTACTTATTATTTTTATCACATTATCAACCATAGAAAATTACTTAAAGTCATCCTATATTAACTTAATTCTATTATACTCTATTGGAATTATATATAAAATTTACAATTATTTTCTTATGGTTAACCTAGTTGTATAAAAATCTAGGAAATAAATTTTGCACGTGAAATATATTTAGTATCTCCTCTCAATTCACTCAAGGCCATAGACCCCTACCGCTTGACCATCCCATCTGTATCATCCATGAACCCCTACTACTCACCCTATAATATTTTGTATTTGAAATATATTCACTATCTCCTCTCCATTCACTCAGGCCATAGACCCATACCCCTTGACCATCCCACCTCTATCATCTATCATATATATATATATATATATATATATATATATAAAAACACATAAAAACTATTTATAATTATCTTAAATGGTAATATATACATATAATTTTTTTATTACTTGGCTCTTGTCGATATAATTTTAAGTTAACACGTGAAATTTTAAGATTTTAGTTTTTGATGAAGTGATTTTTGGAACATGATGTTGTGGTTGAATAGGCATTGTACCTAAACAAAATACATGATGTTTTATGAGTTGAAGTGAAATTTCACCCAAAAATTGGTCTGAAGCTTGAATGTTTTAGTTTATTTGACGAATACCCCCTTTTTGGAGTGATCTTTAAATTTATCCCTTAAATTGGTGGTCTTTAATTGTTGGATGCCCTTTGAAACAATACGCAATAAAAAGTTGCTGAAAATACTCTTTACATAGACAAAATCACAGTGAAAAAGATCTCAAGGCTAAATTTAGAAGGTATAAGTTATGTCTTATTTTCTTATAAGACATTAGTTAAGTTTCATGATATTATTTCTTAAAAAATTTTAGCCGATAAGATTTGAATAATATGACTTAATTTTACTGATCTTATTTTTAGTGAATCATAAGTTCAGTTTCAGAGTATTACGTCTTTAGAGAACCTCTCTATTTATAGCCAACAGAAGGTAAAAGTCACAATTCTTAAGAAAGAAGAGAACCTTCCAGATAGGTCATAACACTTTGGAAAAGGCACAACTTTAAAATTGTCGCAATCCTTTATAAAGGAGACAATATTTCATAAAGGTTACAACTCTCAGACAAAGTGACAACCCTTCAGGAGAGTCACACCGCTTCATTTTCAATTCACACCTTTAAAATCCACCGATGTATATATAACCCAAAAATGAAGAATCAAATTAATTAGTTAAACTGATAGTTTAAAAATGAAGAGTTCTTCAATCCAAAAAACATAATTTATGAAATTCAGAAAAATCTGTCAGCTAATTTCTTTTTTTTCTTCCATGCTGTTAAAATTTAAATATTTTGGCGAAACCTTATTCATCTTTCTCATACAAAAACTAGATGGAGAGAATAAGTGTAACGACCCAAATGTACCATGAAAAGAAATGCAAAATTAAAAAAAAATTGCGAATAAATTAATAAAGATAACATCTTTCATAAAAGTTAAAGATTGATATCGTCTACACAAGCCAACTTAAAGACAAGACATAAATATCTTGTAGGCTTCAACTTGCCTCCAACGTATACTAATTAAGTATAGAATAGTATGGGGTTAGTACAAAACAATGTACTAAGTATGGCATATGCAAAAATATGTGAAAAGGGACATTTTAGTAAAATAAGTTTATATGCAAAAAAAGTAAAACCTTTATGAGTTTGGAGTTGAAATTGTATAAGAATCATTATTAGCACATAGTAAAAGAGTCCCGTAATTTTAGCACAAAAAGTCACTTTACAGTGAACTCCCTAAAATCATTACGGTGAACCACACTGAATCAGTGGCATGTTATTGTGAACAATTTATCCCAAGCAATGTGAACTCCTTTCCTCCTAAAAAAGTTATCCTAAGAATCCATAAGGTAAGACAAAAAGGGACTACCCATACACCCCTTTCAAGGCACACCAAAGCGATACTTAAGATTACCAACCATAGGCTTACCGCATACAGAAATCAAGTCCACACTCTTGGCTAGACATGTGAATACATTCATTCATACGGACTTCATTTAAGTACGCTTCTCCAATAGAACGCATAAGTCACACTAAAGTGCAATGTGAGAGTAGCATCTTGTACTACTACTCCCACTTAATGCTCCGTAAGAATTCCCTTGGATTAAGCAATCTACAATAGTCATTCATTACATAACACTTAACTTAAACTTTCTCCATTAACATTAGAACATAAGTCATCTAACTTCATTAAGACACGTGATAATTCATTCATTTACTTCCTATAGAACACACCGAGACTCCACATTCGGAAGGTCTACTTATTGCAATGGATAGATAGCCTCCAATACCACCACCTACCCTATGTAGTATGTTCTTTTAGGAGACTTAGTTCGTACACTTCATACAAAACACACAAAGACTCCCCTTTCAGAAGGTCTAATTTGTGCAATGGATATATAGAGTCCTATACCACCACCTACCCTAAGTAGCACATTCTTTTAGGAGACTTGGTTCTTTCATTCTTTTGTGGGTGAATATCTTTAATCGACATAGACCATGAGAGCTAGACATAGAATCCTAATACTACCCTTATCGAATGAGGGTTCCCCACTTATCTAGGGTGGGTCTTTCTCTTACATTTTACATGGATTTTTCCAATAGCTACACCTATGCTTGTGCATAATTAAGGGATAAGGTCCACTAAGTAAATCGCTCTCTAGTAACAAGGAGTACTTATATCAAGAGGTGCATTGGGTACAATATCTCTACTCATCGTGTGCACCCACCCCTTATTCAAATCCTGTAGGTGCTAAGCTTAACTCCCTCACAGAGTCTTAAACATTCATTACTAAAGGTCAAGGATAACTTTTGGAAATCCCATCTTAACTCACAATGGGTAACCATCCTCCAACCTACATTAGAAAGCTTTCGGGAGTAGTGAGGTTGCTACTAAGCACTTCATCTCAACTCACAATGAGTTCTCACCCCAAAACTCTCATTTTCATTCACATTCTTTAACGCGTTCATTTATTTATTCAAAGTGTGAGTGTGTGTGTACACGTGAGTACACCTTGCACATAAGCATCATTTCATTCACATTTCATTCTTTCATCATATCACACACTTTAACACACTTCATATAATCATATAAGTCATTTAGACATAATCCTTAGCATACTTTTCATAAAAAGCTTCATAAAACACATCAACAAGAATAACTTCATTTCCATCTTTCTTCACATACTAAGCCTTCATGGCCTCATTCAAAATACACAAGTAACTACACATTCATACAATTTAAATAAACACCGCCACCAATAAGGTGGACTATACCACTCAAGAGCATTTCATAATTAATGTTAAACAACATAACCAACTTACCCTTGAATCCAAACATACATCACCTATACTATTTTACTCAACAGTTCATCATAAATAATCCCTTAGGGAAGTATCTAAACAACAATAACAACACAAGTAAAATCAAGTTCAAAGACTACAAAACAAAGCTCATTTCACCCAATTCTTAAGCTAAAACTTGATAAAAAAAAACTTTAACATGATTTCATTAAATTTTTAGCGGTAAAATCACCAACTAACATTAGAAACATTATATTTGAATCAATAGAAATGTTTTCATGCAAGACCCATACTTAGAACAAAGATAGAAGAAGTTAGCGTTTGAAAACCCCTTCTGAAAATCCTTAAAAGTGGATCATTGAATGGAATAAAGTTCAAGTATGTCTACCATACCTCAAATAGAGAATCCCAAAATATATTTGATGAATAAGCTCCCACCAACAGCCCTCCTAGTTCCTTCTTGATTCTTAGCTTCCCTGGTGACTTGAGAGAGTCTTCTAAGAGAGAGGGGTTTTGGGTTTTAGGAAATGGAGTCTAAAATTAGGTCTTAGGATTGTAAGCACTTTAATATACATGATAAATCCTAAAATTATCATTCAAGGTTCATAAAAGACTTGGGGTGAATTTACCAAATACCCCAAGCCAAGGCAGCCTTTTTGACAGCTTTTGGCATCTCACAGACGGCTCCAACAAACGGACTGTTTGTCCATCGACGGCCCATTTGTGGAGGGTTGTTGGTTTAGACTTAGATCCATTCAATATCTGTCTTGAAGTTCCAGTCGACGGACCAAGTCGACGGGCCGTTGATTGGAGCACTGGCTGTCATTTGGTCTCGTTGGTGTACACTGCCAAGGCAGTCTGGGGTTATAGTCTTGTGTGTCACCCGGACGTTAAACCCCTAAACATATTTGCATAGGTATTAGGAACATCTCACATCAATTTCAAGAAAAACGAACATGTAAAACTCACTCAAATACATGAGAACCACAAGCATTATCTAAGGCATATCTTCCGAACGTCGAGGTTGTTCTTGGAAGTTTTACCTAAAAACTTCACACACTGCCTAAGAAAATCATTATAACTAAATTTATAACCAAATTAACTCAAGAAACAATCACGAAGCTCTAGTTCACCTTAGTTCATTTTAGGGTGTTACAAGAAGATTATGTCTGAAAAATAGAGTGAGGGGAGGGATTGATGTGATAAGGATGATACAGTTAGGATCAAATTGAGAAGAAATGAGGGGTTGTCGTGGGTGGTATTTTTAACAAAAACCATTTTTAATGTTTTAGTTAGTTATATAGACTAAAATAGTTGTTTTCTAGAATTCAATTTTTAAATATGTTTTTGGACATAAATGTCACATGTCATCACTTAATTCATCAATTTTTTATGTCACGGCGAGTGTATTACACATATATCATATTTTTTTTGAGTATAAAAAAAATATCAAATAGGAATCTATTTAAGGGTCATAAGTGTTAAATAGCTACAAGTCATAGTTGATGTGTTTAGGTGAATTATGCGGATAACTTTATGGGGCCCTGAATTACTTAAGCTTTATTCTTTCAAGGGTTGACATTCAAAGTAATTTTACTAATTACATAAAAGTATTATTCTTAGTGTTACACTTTCATATGAGTATCTAAATTTTCTATTGAGGTTGTCAAGTTCAATATAGTTGTAAAATTCATAAGGTTTTTGTGTGTTACATGATATTAGTGTAGTAATAAGTTTAAATTTCTTATATTCATGATTAATTTTCTAGTGGTTGAAAACATTAACATACACCATAATGACGTTATAGACTAGATGTATTCAAATACTCCCTCATATGGTAACACGAATTTGGCTCCACAACTTTCTAACTAAATCTATCACCATATGGGCGGAGTTCATCAATTTGTTATTAAATAAGTGGTTCTTTTAACTAATAAAGCTAAGTTGGCAAATAAAATATTCTACTTTAAATGTATATATGAATCATGCGAGTGGGTGAAGATGTATATGCAACGAAGACCAATTCTTGGAATGATTGACGAAAAATTATCTAGAATGGGTTAAAACGGTCAAAGATGCGCAAGTTGTCATATAAAAAATATGCCTAGATGACGATGCAATATTTGGAGACTTCCAATGCAATTTGTTGAAGCTAATTGTGTGAATGATGATCACATGAAATATAAACACTAGAGCTACAACACTCAAAACTACAAAATTCAATGGATACCGCAAATGCATGGCAAGTCTCAAGCTCAGAGCCTACACCTTGGATGTGGCCGACAGTCGAGAACCATTGCAGGCCCCAAGTGAATCGTTTGCCTAGCTCAACTCTGAGCTTAAGACTTACTCAAAGTTACAAAAATTCAAAGATAAAATCATGTAATAAACTCATAATGTTTTAAAGAAACATTCAACTGTCCAAAGAGGCAACTCAAGTCTTTAAAAATTTAAAAATCAAAATGGAAAGACTCATCAACTACTATTTGTCCATTTATGAAGTCTCTACTAATTGAGATGGATATCGGAACCAGACCCACGAAATCCTAATAACAAAACTGAAAAGATAAATAAAAAGGGGAAATCTATAACATGGGATAGCTTGAATTGGAACTGAAGAAACAACTTACCCTGTCTCAACTAAACTCAACCTTATTTACATATAAAGAAATAACAATAATTCAATATAAAGAATTCTTTTAAAAGGTGTATATAACAACTCAATGCATTAAAAATAACTCCATTTGTATGGAAACATACAAACTAAACTATTTTAGGAGATTTTCTAGCCGACAACCATCACTGTGGGGATCTGATATTACAACCTCTTGCCCATGCTGATAGAACTTCCCTATACTTTGTCAATGTCTAGATATCCTTAACTAAGTGGATCCACTAATCTATGCTAAAAATAAATATAGGAATCAAATAAAAAGTATGAATCTTTTCTACCCACAATGGCTACATGGCTTATGGGGGTTATGAGTTGTATGAACTCTCCCCCTTATCGAGGCTCCAAACTACTCCTACAAACATTACTAAGCTCATATATTTTTAAAATAAAAAACATTCCTCTTTTTAAACTATGATATTATTACTCAAAAGCTTTTCTCTTATAAGAGATAATACTAAAACTATTCATGAACTCTTCTAAAAATCAATGTTTCCTCTCATCTTAAATATAAAAACATTTGCTATTGGGAATAGTTAGTTCAGATATATAATTTTAAATAAAATGAGTGCATCTCTACTATTCCTCTAAATCAAATGCTCAAGTCTAAAAACAAGTTTTAAAAGGTTTGCAAACCACTTCTCAAAATACTCGAAGTAACTCTCAAGACATGATTCCTATCTCTATGTTAAATTTGAATTATAATTTCAAGGTTATGATTCATCTAATAAATAGAGTCTAGATATTTAGAAGTAGTTTCGATTAGTTAGAGTTCATAGGGAGCGAAGATACACTTTAAAGAACTTAAACGGAGCAAAAGACTGGAAACTGTATTGGCACGCCACCTCGACGTACAAAGTTGAATGGGATCCATCTTTCACTTTTCAGAGGGTCACTTCTGCTGCATCGGTGGCGCGGTGATCCAGGCCCTGCCTAGAAAACCCGACTAGTTTTGTTCTCTAATTTTCTTATCAAATGTTTTCTTTACAACTCACTTAGTGCATGCTAATATACAAAGCACATTCATATTACCTAAATAATTCTAAAGAATTCATCAAAATCCCAACAATTAAGATTATGCAAGAAATTCCAAGAAAATTCAACAAGAATTCAAATCCTTACAACTCAAGAACGAAATTCAAGTTAAAATAGCATGATTGGCATGTGGGTTAATGAACCCAGCACTATGTTAACTCACATACCTCTTAGAGATGAAGCCCTTAACGAAAAAATCTTTGAATCGCAAAAATTCTGATCAACGCTTTGAATCATCCCTCCTTTCTCATCGTTTCTGAAGGAATATTGATTGTATTGAAGTGTTAATCTAATAAGGGAATACATGGGAGATATATATAGGAGATATAGGAAGGAGTACCAATCCTAATAGGACTAGGATTAAGGGGTACTAATCCTAATAGGAATAGGATTAGTACACAGTAAATACTAATACTATTATTTAATACTATCTGTTATTATCCCCCCTCAAGCTGAGCTGAGCGGAAGTGAGCGGAACCTTGGAACTGAGGTAATCGTGCTGTCGGCTCGGGAGAGGCTTGGTGAGAATATCAGCCGGTTGTTCTTCAGTGGGTAAATACTGTACAGTCATGGTGATGGCCTTAACTTCATCGCAAACAAAGAGACAATCGGTATCAACATGCTTCATTCTGGTGTGTAGGACGGAATTCTTGGCCACAGAGATTGTTGATTTGTTGTCACAATAGAGAGCAGGAACAGTGTGAGTGGTGCGGAGTTCGCGAAGAATATATGTGACCCACATGGTGTCAGCAGCAAGAAGAGCAAGGGCGCGGTATTCAGCTTCAGTCGAGGACCGAGAGACCTTGGGTTGTTTTTTTGTACACCAGGAGATCAGGTTCGGCCCCAAAAAAACGATAAACCCCGATGTAGATTTTCTGTCATTTTTATCATTCGTCCAATCTGAATCTGAGAAACCCCGGAACTCCAAGTCCCCGGGTCGAATGAGTAAACCATGACCAAGAGTGCCAAAAATGTACCTGAGAATGCGTTTTAGACAATGGTTATCATGTTCACTTGGTTGATGCATGCGCTGAGCAACTCGGTTGAAAGCAAACTGGATGTCAGGACGGGTAATGGCCAGATACTGTAGAGCCCCAATGAGGCTGCGGAAGTGGGTGATATCGGCAAAGGGGGTGTCGGCTCCATTCGTAGACGAAGAAACTGCCATCGGTGTTGGTTGACTGGTGCATTTTTCCAGTCCAGCTTTCTGGGACAGATCTCGAGCATATTTTGACTGATGAAGAAACAAGTCACTGCCTGTCCGAGAAACCTCCATTCCCAGAAAAATATGTATTGGGCCAAGGTCCTTCATTTTGAAGGTAGTATGCATAGCTCGAGTGACATCCTGAATGAGAGCTGCAGTAAAGCCTGTAATAATGATATCATCTACATAGACAAGAAGAATAACTGTACCGTGTGCTGAATGTCGAGTAAACAGACTCGTGTCGTGTACGCAACACGTGAAGCCGAGTCCCTGGAGGAACGTTTTCAGACGTGTGTACCAAGCACGGGGGGCTTGCTTGAGCCCATACAGATACTTCTGGAGTTTGCAAACATGTTGAGGGAAGCGGGGATCAACATAGCCAGGTGGTTGCGTCATGTAGATAGTTTCATCAAGAATGCCATGAAGAAAAGCATTTAAAACATCCAACTGATTGATGAGCCAATTGTTGCGCACGCCGAGTGACAGTACCAGACGAATGGTTTCCTGCCAAATAACAGGACTGAATGTCTCGGAGTAATCAAGCCCATACTCCTGATTGTAGCCTTTAGCAACCAAACGAGCCTTGTACCTGGAAATACTGCCATCCGCATTGTGTTTAATTCTGTACACCCATTTACAGCCCACTGGGGGCCGCCCATGGGGCTTAGGTACAAGAACCCAAGTTTTCTGATCAGTCAAAGCCTTAAACTCGTCATCCATAGCATGACGCCAATAAGAATTTTTTGAGGCAACATAGTAGGTTGTTGGTTCACTATCGAGAAGGGGTGTATTTGGTAGTATGGTAGCCTGAAAGGTTTTGGGTTTAAAGATACCTGCTTTGCCACGGGTTAACATGGGATGAGTATTGGGGAGTGGCACGGGCGGTGGTGATTCGGGGGTGGCCGGGAAGGACCCAAAATAGATCGGGCTGGAGATGTTGTGGGTATGGGGTGGTTCGGGTTTGTTGTGGGTGTGGGTGGTGGTTGCGGGTGTATTGTGGGTGACGGTCGAAGGGGTGATGAGGGGTGGTTGGGTAGTGGGTGGAGGTGTGGGGGAAGGTGGTGAGGGACCCTGTGAGTATGTTGGAAAAAGGGGAAGGACGCCAATGAATGATGTATTTGTGGAGGAGGAAATAGACTCGTAGGGAAAAACATTTTCGACAAATTTGACATGACGAGATATGTAGACTTTATGAGTTTGTGGGTCAAGACAGCGATAACCCTTGGAGGTAGGATGATAGCCCAAAAAAATACAAGGACGGGATCGGGGTTGTAATTTGTGAGTAATATGAGGGCGTAGCCAAGGGTAGGCAAGACACCCAAAGACGCGGAGGTTTGTATAATTGGGAAGTTCTTGGTAAAGGAGTTGATAGGGTGATTTGTTGGAGAGAGTGTGACTGGGCATTCTGTTAATGAGGTAGTTTGCGGTAGATAGAGATTCTACCCAAAAGGAGACAGGGAGATGAGATTGATGTAGAAGAGTAACCACCGTTTCAATGAGATGGCTATGCTTACGCTCAGCCCCCCCATTCTGTTCGGGAGTGTATGAACAGGAGGTTTGATGTATAATTCCCAGGGATTGCAGAAACTGGCCAAAGATGTTACTGACATATTCCTTTCCATTGTCACTTCGAAAAAGTTTAACATGAGAATTGAATTGTGTTTTGACCATTTTTTCAAAAGTGACAAAGGTGGTGTATGCCTGTGATTTGTGTTTTAGTGGGTAAAACCAAGTGTATTTTGTAAAATCATCCACAAAACAAATATAATAGCGAAAACCAGCAAATGAAGGAACAGCAGTAGGACCCCATAGGTTAGAATGAATAAGTTGAAAAGGTGCAGTTGTACACTTCTCAGATAAAGTAAAAGGTAATTTATGAGATTTAGCAATTGAACAGGAGTCACAATTGTTTACAAGAATGGAAGAAAAACCTAATTGAGACATTAAAGAATTTATTATTTGAGTAGACGGGTGACCCAGACGACTGTGCCACAACAGACTGTGGCCATCAACCGAAAGAGCCACCGGAGCCACAGGAACGCTTTCTGAAACTGGGTGGGCAGACGAAATTGTGCCAGGGAGAACGTACAGACCATGCTCACAGGGGCCCTGAAAAATCACCCTCTTGGTATTATTGTCTAGGATCTTAAAATCATTAGTGGTGAACAAGAGTGAGCAATTATTGTCTTTTGTGAATTGGTGAACTGAAAGGAGGTTGGATTTAATAGAAGGGACGTGGGTTAGGTTACCTAGGTGAAAGATAGCAGTGGGGGTTTTAATGCTACCCGTGCCAGTGTGAGAAATATTAAGGTACTTACCGTTGCTAATAGTAATACCATTGGAGCCATGATATGGATTTGGAGCGTTAAGCTTGGATAGATCAGAAGTAATGTGCATGTTGGCCCCAGTATCCAACAGCCATTCAGAGGAAGGGCCGGCTTGAGATGCATAATTGGCACGGTTATCACTATTTTGGCTCTCCTCATACCGAAACCAGCAACGACAGCAGTGTGTCCTGTTTTCTGACAGATTTGACAAGTTGGACGATCCCGCTTGTAAGTGCCCTACCCGCCGCTGGAAGATGACTGCCCGCCGCTGCCGAAGGAGTGCAGGCTGTTATTGCTGTCGTGCTGCTGACCGTCGTACGGCGGACGACTGCCCTGCCGACCGCCGCGCCGCGGCCTCCGCTGTTTCTTCTCTGCCCGTAGCCGCCGCGGCTCCCACTGCCGGCCGCCACCACGCCCCCCGCGATAGTTCTGGCTTGCGGTGAGGGCGGTGTCCGGCTCCATAACAGCGGCTTCTCGGAGAAGAAGTTTGCTCTCCAGATCTACGTTGATTTCTTCACTTTTTAGCCACGAGGAGAGAGTAGCCAGGTCAACGGGCGTTGAACTGATGCGAACCACCTGTTTAATGGAGGAGTAAGCTGATGGGATCCCCCGAACGACGCACATGACGAGATCTTTTTAGGGAATGATTTCGTTCACGGTGTCAAGGGCTGTGATGATGGTGGAGACCTCGTCTAAATACTCTGCCATAGTTTTCGTGCCTTTGGTAATTGTGTGGAGACGAGCACGCAGTTGAAAAATATGAAAGTGGGAAATTGATGCATAGCGTGTTGCGAGGGCCGTCCACAGGGCTAAAGCAGTTGTGTAGGATCGGACGTGTTTCTGAACCGTGGGAGAGATGACCGCAATCAAACATGATCGGATCTGGCCATCCACGGCTTTCCAGGCGGTATGGGCCGGATTGGTTTTTTCTGATTTGTTCGTGGCGGTGATGACTGTCGGCGGCGGTTCTATGCTTCCATCGACGTATTTGAGAAGGTAATTGGCCTCAAGGGCTGTAAGAACGGTGATTTTCCATGTAGGGTAATTTATGTCTGATAATTTTTTCGGGAATCAGGGCATGAAGATGCCTGAGAAGGAGTTTAACCGCCAGAAGAAGTGAATCGAGAGGATCCACCTGGGTTGTCAAGGCTTGGCCCGCCGCCCAAGAAAGAAGGGAACGATCGGTGCCCTAAAGAGAGAAAAAAAACCTAGAGAAAAGAAGATCTAGGTTTTCTGGCTCTTGATACCATGAAGGAATATTGATTGTATTGAAGTGTTAATCTAATAAGGAATACATGGAGATATATATAGGAGATATAGGAAGGAGTACTAATCCTAATAGGACTAGGATTAAGGAGTACTAATCCTAATAGGAATAGGATTAGTACACAGTAAATACTAATACTATTATTTAATACTATCTGTTATTAGTTTCTCTTCTTAACTTTCTTATCAAATCCCAAGTGTAATCATATTTTTTGAAAGCTGAACGAAACAGTTTAGACCTCCTAAATATTAACATAATCCGTTTAAATCTGATTGGGTAAAGAAAAGGGCAAAATAACCCTCATTTTTTGGGTATCTTGTAAATGGAAAACCTGACTTCAAACGTGAATATCTCCCTCAACAAACTCACAAATTAGCAAACTTGGTGTCATCGGAAAGAGGATTCCTAGACCTTTAGCTTGATAACCTATGTGCCAGCTAAATCATCATGCATTTAAAGTTATGGTCTTTTCAACTTGAAAAAAACTCATAACTTAAGGATAACTTGTAATCTCAAATTTGTGTCTTTCTCAAATTAATTCATTTTAAATTTAGCTCTTTAAAATAACATGGTGTTACACTAAGAATAACCAAGGGACAGGGTATAAAAAGTGAGAATATTAGACTCAACAATAAATTTTTAAAAAGATTAAAGTTGAACATATCTCTTAGGGGGAAGATATCCAGCTAAAAACAACGGTGAAATGATCCTTCTCATGAGTAAACAAACTCAAATTTTTTAAATATACTTGAGAATGCTTTATAGACCTAATTGATTACATAAGCAAAAGTTCGCACAATACATGAGATATTTAGCTCCCTTAAATATCCATCTAAACACATGAAATGCAAGTGAGAGACATTACAAGAGACAGAAAACCACGTCAAAAGAGAAAATTTCCAAGAAACAAGAAAAAAAATGGAAGTAGTATCTATCTCATTTCATGGAAATCACCATGTCGAACAGAAGGTTACTCCAAAAAGAGATAGAAAACTTTGATGTTGTTTAACCGATTGTAGTTATGATTAATGAGAAAAAGGGAGCCCATGAAGAAGATGTAAAATGGACTCACCAGGTTAATTTTATAGCTTATGCAGATAAAATAAAAGAGAGCGAAGATTTCTTGTGTGATAATGGTAATATCATCTACTTGATTCATTTGGCTATTTATAAGAATTCCTATCTCTATAATACTTAGTTCTACCATATTCAGATGTATTCCATGTGTAACGACCTATTTAGTCGTTTCAAGTAGTAGAATCATTTGTGATAAAAACTGACTGGGCCGACGGATCACGCGACGGACCGTCATGGTCTCGACGGACAGTGATGGACTCCGTTGTCCCACACTTGTATAATTCTTCTGCTGCTCTCCTCATTACCCTTGACGACAGGTAGGACGAACCGTCATAGGCCCGATGGTCCATCGAGTCTCTTCGTGCCGAAACGCTTAAACTCTGAAATCTGGGTACGGGGATCAACTCTCTGAACTTCGCGACGGAATTGCAGCACGGACTGTCGTAGATACGACGGACCGTCACAAACCTCTTTACGGAATTTGAGTCTCTGAACTTTGTGACGGACCTGCAGGATGGACCGTCGCAGATACGACGGGCCGTCACGAGTTGCGTAACCTCGACTGGGTCGAATTTCTGCTAAGGGTTTTAAGGTGTGTTTTGGACTATTCATGACAAACTGTATGAAATTAGTGGGGTAAGTTTAATAATTTAATTACTTGGGGGGTTAAAGGAGATAACCTTGAAATAAATAGTGGGTTACTTTTATCATCTTTTATACTTAATTATATGATAATTAGGGTAAAAGAACAGAAGAGGGGAGAAAGAGCGAGAGAGAGAGAACGAATAGGAAAGCAAAGGCATAAGGAAGTAGCTTGCTTGATCACGATTCTTCGGTGGAGGTAGGTTATGGTTTATGCTATTTCATAGTAAACTCTAAATAGCGATTGATATGTATTGGGTGGTATTGTAAAGTCTTCTATATGCTTAGTTGTGTGGTTGCATGATGTGATTATGTAATTGTGATGGATTAGAATGATGAGGCCGTTGAATCTTAAACCTTAAATCCTCTATATTAATGATGATGCCTTGACATAAAAGAAGGCTTGATGAACTAAAATAATGAGATTAATGGATCGGGTGTCACGTTCCGACACGTAGTATTAGGGGATCGGGTATCACGTTCCGACACGTAGTATTAGGGGATCGGTGTGTCACGAACCGACATGTAGTATTAGGGGATCGGAGTGTCACGTTCCGACACGTAGTAGTAGGGGATCGGAGTGTCACGTTCCGACACAAGAAGAATAAAGAGAATAAATCTTGAATTATGTTAATATACTCAAATTTAAAGAACCTATTTCCCAAATGAGTATGGTGTGGAGGCTTGAGTCCTCATAGGTGTGCTTGGTGTTGTGGCCAATGGTTCTTGTACTTGTTGTTGTCACCTGTTGAGTATGGTAGTTGATTTTAGATTATTATTCGATATATATTGCTTTCTATTTTGAGTTGGCCGATGATACCTACTATGTACGTGTTTCTTGTACTGACCCCTACTTGTATTTTTCTCTTTGTTATTTGTGGAGTGCAGCAAACGTGCCATCGACTTCGACTCGTCCGCAACTCTAGCCAGTCTCCAGCATATCAGATTTTAGGGTGAGCTATTATTCCTAGCTCACACTGGATTCTCTCCTTCACGTCTTGATGTCTTGAAGTTTGGACATGGACCATTTCTTTTACTTATGTTAGCTTCTTCAATACTCTTAGATTTAGAATTTTTGAGGATAGATGTTCTTGGTGTGATGACTTCCATATTTTGGGGATAATAGTTGAGAAACTTTTAGAAGCTTATTTATTGGTTATAATAATAAGATTTTGAGTCTTCCGCATTATATTTTGTTCATTATTGTTGAAATATTGGTAAATGTTGGGGTTTAGATTTGTTGGTTCGCTCACATAGGAGGATAAGTGTGGGTGCCACTCGCGGCTCGTTTTGGGTCGTGACACCATGACTTAAGAAAATCATATGTTCGTAAATACTATTTAAGGGATGATCTTCTTGTTTTTCTTCTTCCTCTTATTAGAAGGATCATTAGAAAGACTAGGTTTTTAGAAGATTTTCCAATTTAAGCTATGTAATTTATAACAGAATTACTATTAAAATGATTTCGATCAAACGTCATTAGGATTTTGCGTCCATTTTCGCCTCTCTTCTTTCTTTTCCATCAGCTGAATTACATGCGTATCAAAAACATAAATAAAATCATATAAGTACCGCATAATATATTGCTCGATAAAATGGATGATGACATGACCAACGAACTGGGTAATAGGATTCACAAGTTTCCAGAGGAGGATAACTTATCCACAAGAGTAGAATGAAGAGTTTTAATAACCTACAGTAGATGTTGGCTACAATAGAAGAAAGGATATGAATATGTGGTCAGGAAATATGAACTGCATTTACTCCCCTTTATATCATAAATAAAGTTTAAGGAAGCGTTCAAAGATGAAAACTACTTCAATCTATACACTTTCATGACACCTTTCTCAATCACTCGATAAGGATTTACAATTTAATAGTATTTTTTTTAATCCCTGGACTTCTTTCGGAATGGAGTTACATGTTTTTAACCTTGGTTTTTTGTCCGAAAGCATTATTGTTTTATGTTCTAGTAGTTGGTTACTTGTTTGTTAGGAGTGGGAGAGTTATTGTGTTTGGAATCCTAGAACAAAAGATTAGAAGAGTATTGCTCCTCGTTACTATTATCATAGATTTTATCCAATTCTAGTTTTCTTATTTAATCCTCAAGGTATTATTGAATCTCATTATCACACTATCACTACAGTCTCTTCTTTAGACTGTCCTGAGGTAGAATATGCAACTGTGAAGAGAGAACCAGGAGTTAACCATATATTTCCAATATAACTTTATATATAAATTATTACATTAAAAAGAAAATCCTTTCTAAAATACAATCTTTATTGTGAATTTAGTAGAAAAGAGAGTGTGTATCCTTTAAAGTCAGAGTTCATACATAATATAAATAACATCATAGGTGCAAAAAGTTCATAAAACACATCACTTATGGCAAGTATATATGTGGAGGATCTATTGAAGTATCAAGCAAGGTACGACAATGAAAGAATCCTAAAAGACGAGTTCTATACAATATGAATTTACTTTATTTTACATTTAAGACACATTCCACCTCGTCTTGCATATGTGTAACGACCTGTTTAGTCGTTTTGAGCAGCAGATTTTATTTGTCAAAAAACTGTCTGAATCGACGGAACCCACAACAGAACGTCATGGGCACGACAGACCGTCGAGGGGTCTCATTCCAAAACACTTAGAATTCTGAAATTTGGGTACTGAAATAGACTCTCTGAACTTCGTGACGGAATGGCAGGACGGACCGTCGTGGACACAACGGACCGTCACACATTTTCCACAGAAATTAACTCTCTGAACTTTGCGACGGACCTGCAGGAAGGACCGTCACAGCCATGACGGACCGTCACAGGTTGCGTAATCCCAGGCTGGGTCGGATTCTGTAAATATTTTAAGGGGCGTTTTGGACTATTCCTGCTTATAATATAAAGTTAGTGGTTTAATATTAATAACTCAATTACTTGGGGGTTAAAGGAGGTAACCTTGAAATAATTAGTGGGTTATTTTTATCATCTTTTATACTTGATTATATGCTAATTAGAGTAAAAGAAAAAGGGGTTTGAATAAGAAAAATAGAAAGAACAAGAGAGGGAGAATCGATCAAGAGAGAGAGGAACGAAGAGGATAGCAAAGCTTTGGGCAATTTGCTTGCTTGATCACGAATCTTCGGTGGAGGTAGGTTATGGTTTTTATGCTATTAGTAGTAGACTCTTAATAGCGAATGATATGTGTTGGGTAGTATAATAAAACCTTCTATATGCTTAATTGTGTGCTTATGTGATGTGATTATATAATTGTGATGAATAAGCATGATGAGGCTATTGAATCTCTAATCCTAAATTCACTTTGTTAATGATGATGCCTTGGCTTAGAAGAAGGATTGATGAATTAATAGAATGAGATTAGTGGAGCGGGTGTCACAAACCGACACGTAGAATTAGGGGATCGGGTGTCACGAACCGACACGTAGAATTAGGGGATCGGGTGTCACGAACCGACACGTAGACTTAGGGGATCGGGTGTCACAAACCGACACGTAGAATTAGGGGATCAGAGTGTCATGTTCCGACACATAATAGTAGGGGAGCGGAGTGTCACGTACCGACACAAGAGGAATAAAGATAACGAATCTTGAAATTATGTTAATAAAATTCAAATGAAAAGAACATATTTCCCAAATGAGTATGGTGTGGAGACTTGAGTTCTCATAGGTGTGTTTGATGTTGTAACATATGATTTGTGTACTTGTTGTTTTCACCTGTTGAGTAATATGGTCGATTTTATGTTATTATCTGATATATACTGTTTTCTATTTTGAGATGGCCGATGATACCTACTCAGTACTTGTGCCTTGTACTGACCCCTACTTGTATTTGTTTTCTTGATTATTTATGGAGTGCAGCAAATGTGCCGTCGTCTTCAACTCAACCGCAACTCTAGCAAGTCTTCATTCCACCGGATTTCAGGGTGAGCTAATGCTTCTAGCTTGGACTGGATCTATCCTCTTCAGGTCTTGATGCCTGGAACTTCCGGCATGGACTAATTTTTTTTAAACTTATTTTAGCTTCTTAGATACTCTTAGATTAGTAATTTGAGGATAGATGTTCTTGTGATGATGACTTCCAAATTTTGGGGATAATGAGTTATAAATTTTAGAAGTTATTTAATTGATTTTGTTAATGATTTTTAAGTCTTCCGCATTGTATTTTATTCATTATGTTTGAAATGTTGGGGTTTAGATTGGTTGGTTCGCTCACATAGTAGGATAAGTGTGGGTGCCACTCGCGGCTCGTTTTGGGTCGTGACAATATGAATTTAAACAAATATTCTTAGTCTCCATCCCACATATAAATCTCTCTTCTTCCATCTTTTTTATGAGTGCCACACTCCACACCAGCTACCCATTGAAATCTCTAACATCGATTTTTGTTTTTATGTGTGAAACCTTTGTTAACATATCTGTTCCATGTCTAGTATGTAGATTATTATCAAAACCTTAATGAGAATTAGGTTCAGCCAAATAATACAAACAAGTTCACTCCAGTAGGCTAATTATGGCTATACAATAAGTTAAAATGTACCAAAGGAGTGAATCCTATAAGGACTCTTCGGATGGTCAATGCTTCAATTGCTAGTTTAAAGGACTTCCATGACCTACAAGTCAATCGACAGTTGTATATTGGCTCATGGATAATATCGGTGAAACAATTTATTATTTTTAGAATTCCATTTTTTTGTATCATTATAAATAGACAATATAATATTTCTTATAAGGGAAATCGATTATATAGTTTAGCATTAGGTTCTGTCTCACCTTTTAAACAAATTCGAAGGTTTTTCTCTTTCAAGTTTCTTGAATGAAGAATATCATAATTCTTTGCCTTATGTCATCCACGGCCCTTTAAAGTTGTCCACATAATTTCCTTAAAACCCTCAACTACATTTACCTAGTGGAAATTTTTACTATTCAAAATGAGTATCTATTGAACACTTTGCGTTGACATGGAAAAGAAGTTGCAATACACATATACTGGAGCATTTGAGAGACATAGTTTTAGTTATTTTTAATCCTTTTTCTTTATCCATAAGACATTTTCCAACACCACCAATCCCGGGCAATATCGCCACTGTTGCCCTATCACGATCTCCCTACTCTTCTCTCTCTCTTTTCTTTTGACACTTCTTCCTTCCCTTACTACCATTGTTTTATTTTAACACCCTTACCATAATTGATTTGTAATATAGTTTTTTTTTGTATTTTTTAACCATCTCCTTCTAACTTAATTTTAACACCATCAATCATCAACTTATTTTCTCCTATCCTAATTTTAGAACCATCCATCACCAACTTATTTTCACCACCTCGGTCATTACAACAACTGCAAAATCCACTTGTTATTTTCTAAGCTAGTAAAATATTTTCATATCTCCCTAAATAAAAGAAAAAATCTTATTTTCTGAACTTCAATTTTTTCAAGCTAAATTTTATTTTTCCTAACAAGGTTTGTTCCTTAAATAAACTTATGCATGTTATCTCCTATATTTAAATTAGCAAACCAGATGAAATAAAAGATTAAAAGAAAAACACAAAGAAATATCCCAGTCCACAGAACTCACTGTGTGTCCTTAGCAAATTTAGTCCCCTCAAGTACCTGAGGTTAGATATTAATTCCTCTCAAGATAAAACGGATTAACCATTAAAGAAGTAGCGGTACCTCAAACTTCAATAATTTCAACGAACTCAAAATGACAACAACGAATCACACACATAGACATGATCGATCAATTTTATTTTGTAATAAATGTATGCATAAGAAGGGGAGAATTTGGTACTTAAAATTGAGAGACAACCTCTCTATTTATAGCCAAAAAAGGTAAAGGTCACAACTCGTAGGAAAGAAGACAACCTTCCAAAAAAGGTCACAACACTTTGAAAAAGGCAAAACCTTTCAAACAGTCACAACCCTTTAGAAAGGAGAAAATCTTTTATAAAAATCACAACACTCTGGCACAGTCACAACCCTTCAAGAGAGTCATAACCCTTCTTTTCGTGTTCACACCTTTAAAACCCAACAATCTCCACATGAATAGGGAATGAATATTTTTCAAAAACATATGCACGAAAAACTATGTGATTTGTAAGTAAGGGTTAATCACATCTGGATAAGTAGGTTTTCATATAAAATTTCCATAGTGAACATATATCATACATACTCGGTCGATAGATTTGATATCTTTGAACCATTGAACTTTTGTGTATACCTAGACAGCATAAGTCTCACAATCAACCCTTGAACTGTTTTTGATTCTCATTGTTTTGTTCTTTTCAGCCATGAAAACATCTCGGTTATTAAGTACTTAGAGAAATGGCTTTGCCGAATTGTCCTTGAAGTTGCTCACACTTACATAGTGTAACGACCTATTTAGTCGTTTTGAGCAGCAGATTTTATTTCTGGAAAAACTGGCTGAGTCGACGGATCCCACGACGGACCGTCATGGGCATGACGGACCGTCGAGGGGGTATCATTCCAAAACACTTAGAATTCTGAAATTTGGGTAATGAAATCGACTCTCTGAACTTCGTGACGGAATGGCAGGACGGACCGTCGTGGGCACGACGGACCGTCACACATCTTCTACAGAAATTAAGTCGCTGAACTTTGTGACGGACCTGCAGGATGGACCGTCGTGGACACGACGGACCGTCACACATCTTCCACAGAAATTAAGTCTCTGAACTTTGTGACGGACCTGCAGGACGGACCGTCACAGTCATGACGGACCGTCACAGGTTGCGTAACCCAGGCTGGATCGGAATTCTATTAAAAGTTTTAAGGGGCGTTTTTGACTATTCCTGCTTATAATTAAAAAGTTAGTGGGTTATTATTAATAATTCAATTACTTGGGGGTTAAAGGAGATAACCTTGAGTTAATTAGTGGGTTACTTTTTTCATCTTTTATACTTAATTATATGCTAATTAGGGTAAAAGAGAAAGGGTTTGAATAAGAAAAAAAGAAATAACAAAGAAGAGAGGAACGATCGAATGAGACAGAGGAGAAACGAAGAGGAAAGCAAAGCATTGGAAAAGTAGATTGCTTGATCACAATACTTCGGTGGAGGTAGGTTATGATTTATGCTATTCGTAGTAGACTCTTAATAGCGAATGATATGTATTGGTAGTATTATAAAACCTTTTATATGCTTAATTGTGTGCTTCCATGAATGTGATTATATAATTGTGATGAATAAGCATGATGAGGCTATTGAATCTCTAATTCTAAATTAATTTTGTTAATGATGATGCCTTGGTATAAAAGAAGGCTTGATGAACTAAAATAATGAGAGTGAGGATGACTTGATATAAAAGAAGGCTTGATGAACTAAAATAATGAGATTGATGATGCCTTGGTATAAAAAGAAGGATTGATGAATTAATAGAATGAGATTAGTGGAGCGGGTGTCACGAACCGACACGTAGAATTAGGGATCGGGTGTAACGAACCGACACGTAGAATTAGGGGATCGGGCGTCACGAACCGACACGTAGAATTAGGGGATCGGGTGTCACGAACCGACATGTAGAATTAGGAGATCGGGTGTCACGAACCGACACGTAGAATTAGGGGATCGGAGTGCCACGTTCCGGCACCAGGATAGAATATGGATCGGGTGTCACGTTCCGACACCACGATAGAATGAGGATCGGAGTGCCACGTTCCGGCACCAGGATAGAATATAGATCGGGTGTCACGTTCTGACACCAGGATAGTATATGAGGATCGGAGTGTCACGTTCCGACACCAGGATAGTATATGGAGTGGAGTGTCACGTACCGACACGAGAGGAATAAAGATAATGAATCTTATAATATGTTAATATACTCAATCTAATGAACCTAATTCCCAAATGAGTATGGTATTGAGGCTTGAGTCCTCATGGGTGAACTTGGCGGTAGTTATTAATGATTATAGTACTTGTTGTTGCTACATATTGAGTATTGTAGTTGATTTATGATATTATCTGATATATACTGTTTTCTATTTTGAGTTGGCCAATGATACCTACTCACTACTTGTGTTTTGTACTGACCCCTACTTGTATGTTCTTTCTTTGTTATATGTGGAGTGCAGCAAACGTACCGTCATCTTCAACTCAACCGCAACTCTAGCCAGTCTTCATTACACCGGATTTCAGGGTGAGCTAATGCTTCTAGCTTGGACTGGATCTTCTCCTTCATGTCTTGATGCCTTGAAGTTCTGGCATGGACTAGCTTTTATTTATTTTAGCTTCTTAGATACTCTTAGATTAGTAATTGAGGATAGATGTTCTTGTGGTGATGACTTCCAGATTTTGAGGATAATAATAGATGTTGAGTTTTTAGAATTTATTGAATTGATTTTCATTAATGAGTTTATGTCTTCCGCATTAGTTTCTGTTTATTATGTAGAAATGTTGGGGTTTAGATTGGTTGGTTCGCTCACATAGTAGGATAAGTGTGGGTGCCACTCGCGGCTCGGTTATGGGTCGTGACACATAGGTGACTTTTAAATGTATTATCCCGCGATACACGATTTGATATACCCTATATAAAACTAAGAAACCATTAAAAAGTCATAATGCATTTATCCTTGTTACTGAACATTGTCTTAGCATGAGAATGGACCATTAAAAAGAATATTTTTACTATGTTGAACCGTCATTAATGGCTTTGTTTGATCTTCTTGAACTTAGATCTTGGGATCTCCATTCTTCTAGGTAGAGTTACGGCCACAGTGTCTTTCCTCAGTCATAGTCTCATTCCCTTCGATAATCTATCAACTCCCTCTCTAGTAAGGCCTTTTATAAGTTGATACGACACATTATCCTATGACTTAACATGGTAAATCATGATAATTTCACTATAGAGTAGTTCTCTAACAATATAATTTCAAAGTCATATATGAAGAGACTTTTGGTAATACAACATGTTCCATATTACCTATAGCAAATTAACTCTCACTATATATCCGTACTAGATCTAATGAGTCATTCAACTTCTTCACAGACCTTATATAGATCGATAAAGTCATATTTCATAGTAGAGCGAGCGATACATTTCTATTTGGAAGATTTACAACTGACTGCTCCTCCACCAAAAGTAAATTCATATCAACTCGTGGATTTTACTTCATTTGATCAAGTGATCAATTTGCACCACTATATTTTTCCTATACTTTTGAATATTTGTTGTAATGCAAAAAAATAGTTTATAAGTATGTCTGAAATACTTCAAAAAACTTTTAGTTTTCATCAAACGTGTATTATTGAGATTTCTTGTGAACCGACTCAGTTTACTAACAGGACATGCTATATCTGATCGAGTACACTTCATGATATATATCAATAATTTTCAAACATCTAGCATTTCCTAATTTTGAGTCACTTTTTCCTTCATTCTTTTGAAGTACAAAGCTCACATTTATTGATTTCTATTAAATATTGAAATCCAACCACTTGAACTTTTCAAGTATATTTTCAATCACATCCGTAACTTTAATATTTTTCATATAAAAGTTACTTTCTACCATATTCTTAGTAGAATTTATGCCAGATGTGTCTCTTTTGATGATCAATTTGAAATGTCTTTAATGTAGAACATTTATCACATTCATTAATCTAGAATTCATTTGCCGATATAGTTTTGTCAAACTTCGCATGTCATTATTTGGGTACTTGTTTTTAGTCCATAAAGTTACTTAACAAGTTTACACATTTTTTAGCCAGGACAATAAAGCCCTTAGGGTATTCCATGTAAATTTGTTCCTCCAAAAAATTATTTTTACATACATTTTGACAAATTCACAACTAGCGCAATTAACATCTTAATTGATGTAATCCTATTTAGAGGTGTTATTATATGTGAAAATAATCAAGAATTTGTTATTGTCTAAAGCCTATGACAAAAAGTCTTGCTTTGTATTTGTCAATAGTTTCATCAAAGTTCTTTTTCTTTTATAGATCCACTTTGAAACCAAAAGTTTATATCCTTGAGGAAGATCAACGAACTCTCAAGTATGGTTACTCCAGATTGAATCTATCTTACTATTGATACTCTTTCCAAAAAGGATGAGTCCTCAAAATTCATATCTTTATTCGACTATATGGACTAATTTCAAGAAGAAATATTATAAAATAAAACTCAGAAGGAATTAATTTATCCTTTGACATTTACTATGCCTCTGAATCTCTTTTTTAAGTATATTCTCATTTGGTTCTTTCCAAGGTCGTTTAGACCCTTTACTTGACTATCGGATGGTTCGGACGTATGAGCCATAAATCGACATGATTTACTATTTGTAGCATATCTAATGAACATACAATTCATATTCTTAGGTCATATTTTGACATGTTTGAGAATAGTTCCCTCATTTCTCATATGGAATAGACTATATTGAAAAAATTTAGATCACTACCTTTCAAGAGTTATTGCTTGTCTATACTTTAAGGGACGACAAACAATTTTCTATCAGGATACAAAAAAGTCTGATAAAACTTGTTTTTGCTCCCTTTCTTAACAAACAAAAGTTTTCTATTTATTCTCCCTTTTTTAACAAATAATTTTTTTTTGTTTACTTGACATTTTGATTTATTGCACTAGAAGTTAGGCAACACTTCTAAGCTGAGCAGTTTTTGCAAGGCTCTGTAATTGACATGTCTCAAGCGTTCAAGTCACAAACACTTTGATTCAAGAAAGTAAGAACAAATAGAAATACTATGTCTAAAAATAAATTTCTTGATCTTACTTTTCTTACAAATATTTTGTTCTTTACTTTTTATAACTTTGTGAAATACACAAATTGTTTCAAAATCCATATCTTGCCATATGTCCTTTTCATAAGGACCTTTCCGTAACATTCAATTTGTTAAAGAAATTACCCATCACGGTAGTATCATAGGTCCAATAAGGACAATATGACCTAGATATTTGTTTTAAAACAAAACATAAAAGACCACTTTTCACCAATGTTCATGTCTATACAAATAAGGTTATTTCACAATATTTTAAGTGACATTTTTTCTTCAAGGAATACAATTCTTTCGAACGAGTAAATATAATTTTGTGGTTTTATACTAGTCATATCATATATACTAGTAAAGAGAGAGTCAACGACCACAATATCAAATATACTCTATGAATTTTGTGGGTCTAACATTATACAAGAATATCATTATATTTCATATTTTGTTCTTTCAAATTTTAATTCGATAGTAAGTTTGTTTTGTCTTTATCACAAGTAAAGAACCCCCCTCATTTTAAATATGTTCTCGAAAATATTTTTCAAGTATTTGAAATTATTTCTCACCTTTTTTCCATGCTTTCAAATTGTACATAAAATACATATTGGCAACACGGAGCCTTCTTTTTGAGATTTAATCCATACAAACACCCATCACACGCACAAAAATCACTAATTTTCTGTCATTGGTATTTTTTTCCCCTTCTGTCACAATTAGAAAGACCACTTAGTATTTAAGTTTTTAAATTCTTCTAATCGTTAACCGAATGAATCTCGATTTCTGAGGAACTTTTTATATTCTTCTAATCAGTTTCATATTTACATAGTAGTAAAACAAAAAGGTTTTAATCTCTAGAAACCTCAAAATACAACATTGTTTCTAGCTAAAGAAGAAGATTTTATCTTTTTCGAATCCTTTAGCCTTAATATTCATGACAAAAATTTTGAACTCTTCAAGTCAGAATATTCATTCAAATGCAGTATTTAACAATTGGTGAAGTTTCTATATTCTTTGAACCAATTCACAATTTGATTTGTTCATGAAGTTCTTATATCTTCATACTGACAAAGTAAAAAAAGTAGAAGATATTAGTCTCCTAAAGTAAGACACAATAAAATCTCACATGGAGTAGAAAACTCAAAAGTGTTTTTCCCTCTCTTTTAAACAGAATACATATTAATAATAATAAAGATATATCCTGAGATCATCACATAATGAAAATCTATCCTAACTTTTATGAAATAAATCTCATAACTTAATAAATAATAGAAAAAATAATAATCAAGGAAACAAAAATAGAACCTCATTTTTCCTCTCATTAAATCAATTTTGTCTGTCAGCAATGATTCAATGCAAGTCACTTTTCTAGAAAATTATTTTTTTCTCGATTTTCATCATATTTTAATTTTACTTAGAAAACATTGGATTTCAATGAAAACTAAATCATGTTCAAATATTGTTAGGAGACAACATATGTTCATTAAAGTGCTCATCCAACCATTTATGCTTAAAATAACTTTCTCGTTGAAAGAAAACTGAAAGGGGTGCAACGCTTAAGTACACTTGGTAAGAAAATAAGATTAATCTTACCCATCCAAGAAAAGCGTACTAAAAAAATACACTCGAACATATTCAAATAGTACTAATTCATCTCAAATCACTTTTATCATATGATAAAATAATTTTGGTTTTTTCTTCTTCGTCTTCTTTCCAACAAAAATTAATATCAAAAATTTCTTAAGCTTCTTATCTCTTGTATTTAGATTAGCAAACCATAACAAATAAAAGATTAAAAGAAAAACACAAAGAATTATCTGAGTCCACAGAACTCATTGTATGTCCTTGAGAAATTTAATCCCCTCAAGTACCCGAGGTTACAAATTAACTCCTCCCAAGATAAAATGGATTAAACATTAAAGAAATAGTGGTACCTCAAATTTCAACGAACTCAAAATGACAACAATGAATCACATACACAAACACAATCGATAGATTTTATTTTTTGTAAGAAATGTATGCATAAGAAGGGAAAAAATTGATACTGAAAAATGAGATACAACCTCTCTATTTATAGCCAACAAAGGGTAAAAGTCACAACTCTTAGGAAAGAAGACAACCTTCCAGAAAGGACGCAACACTTTGAAAAAGACACAACCTTTCAAACGGTCACAATCCTTTATAAATGACACAATCTTTCATAAAGGTCACAACTCTCTGACAAAGTGACAACCCTTTAGGAGAGTCACAATCCTTCTTTGCTTATTCACGCCTTTAAAATCCAACAATATCTATATAACCCAAAAATGAAGAATCAAATAAATTAATTAAATTGATAGTTAAAAAAAATGAAGAGTTATTCAACCCCAAAAAAACATAATCTATGAAATTCAGAAAAATATGTCAGGTAATTTTATTCTTTCCGTCCATGGTGATGGAAATTTATAATTTTCTAGCGAAACCTTATTCATCTTTCTCATACAAAAACTAGATGGAGAGAAGAAGATTACATCTGAAAATAGAGTGAGGGAGGGATTGTTGTGTTGAGGATGCTAGAGTTGGGATAAACTTGAGAGGAAAAGGAGAAGTTGTCGTGGGTGGGATTTTTAACAAACATCATTTTAAATGTTTTTAGTAAGTTATATAAACTAAAATAGTTGTTTTCTTTAATTTTATTTTTAAATAAGTTTTTGGACATAGATGTCACATGTCATCACTTAATTGATCAATTTTCCATGTCACGGCGAGTGTATTACACACCTCTCACATATTTTGTTGAGTGTAAGAAAAATGTCAAAAAGGAATTTATTTTTAGGGGCATAGGTTTTCAATAGGTACAAGACTTAGTTGATGTATTTAGGTGAATTATGCGGACAACTTTAAGGGGACCTGAATTACTTAAGCTTTATTCTTTAAAGGATTTACAATCAAAGTAATTTTTACTAATTACATAAAATTATTATTATTAGTGTGTCACTTTCATATGGGTATTTAAATTTTCTATTGAGCTTGTTAAGTTCAATGCAGTTGTAAAATTCATAAGGTTTTCGTGTGTTACATGATATTAGTGTAGCAATAAGTAAAACTTCTTCTATTCATGATTAATTTTCTGGTGGTTGAAAACATTAACATACACCATAATGACGCTATAGACTAGAGTTATTTAATTACTCCCTCATATAGTAACATGAACTTGGCTCCACAACTTGCCAAGAAAATCTATCACCATATGGGTGGAGTTCGTGAATTTGTTATTAAATAAGTGGTTCCTTTAACTAAGAAAGCTAAGTTGGCAAATACAATATTCTAATTTAACGTGAATCCCTATGGCCTACTCGGTGTAGGTGTGGTAAAAGCCATGAGGGTTGGTTTTTGGCTGGTTGAGATGGTTCTTTTTATGGGTGTGGTTAGATTGGCCACATGAAGAATGATTGCCCAAAGGAAAGGCTAATGTTAGGGAAAGCAAACACTTTGCTCCTAGTGATGTGGAAGATGGTTCTCCAAGAGTAATGGGTTCTATCCTCTCCAATCTATGGGTGATCAAGAGTGATCTCCTTATGTCCCTTTCCGGTATGTGCTTCTTTTGCTATTTATGAAAATTTCTTGATTTTATGTTTTAGTGACTTTCTTTGATGGACTTGATGTTTACCTTAATATGATGAATGTTGGTTAGAAAGATATGTCTGCTCTTACTCCCAAGTGGGGTACAGTATCCATTCCCACTAGGTCTTTATATGATTATGTGTCGCTATGAAGTAGTTATGTATGTTTATTAAGGCGTGTAAGCCTTGTCATAATTGAGATAGTTGCATGATTTTTTCTGTTTTAGTTGCGTCTTGATTCAATGTGCATTTTTGTCACGACCAAAAATGCTTCGTGAGTGGCACCTACACTTAACTCCTTAGGTGGGCGAACCAACACATCTAAACCCCAACATATACCAATAGTTCAACTATAAATAACATAAATAATGCGGAAGCTCCAAAAGATACTAAGCATCCAATTTAAATAAGTTTCTAAAATTTAATACTTATCATCCCAAAATCTGATAGTCATCACATCAAGGACATCTAATCTCCAATACTAAGTCTAAGAATATCGAATGCACTAAAATAAAAGAATAAAATGGCATGTGTCCAAAAGTATAGGACATCATATCATGACCAAGAGAATCCAACACGAGCTTGAACGGATAGCTCACCATGGAACTTGATATGTGGAAGGCTAGCTAGAACTGAGGGAAATCAGAAGTCATAGGTACACTAGCTGCATTTCATAAAAAGAAAACAAAGAAGAAAACAAGTAGGGCTCAGTACGAGGCAACATGTACTGAGTAAGTATCATCGGTCAACCCAAAATTGTAACTAATATACAAAGAATAATAGTATGAACTCAACTATAGCACTTAACATGTGATAAGCAACAAACAACATGAACATGTGCCAATAACAATAAAGTAAGCATGTATTAAGTCAACGGTATCAAGATCACACATGATGACTCATGCCTCCAAACCAAACCATTTTGGGAGTTGAGTTCGTTGAGATTGAATATCTTTCATTAATTCAACATATTTTTCCTTTAATATTATCGTGTCTGAATGTCACACTCCGATCCAAAAATACCGTGTCGGAACGTGACACTCCGATCCAAAAATACCGTGTCGGAACGTGACACTCCGATCCAAGAATACCGGGTCGGAACGTGACACTCCCATCCAATTATACTATTAGTTTATCCTTTATTATCACCGCTTTCAATTCATTGTTATATTATTTTCATCAAGCCTTCTTTATTCAAGGCATCACTTCGATAGATTGGATTAGAGAATATAAATTCTACGGTCTCAGGATTTTAGACCAATCACAAACCACACAACCAAATCACACAATCACACAGTCAAGTACATATAGAACTTCACAATATCATTCAAGGCATATCAATCACTATTAAGAGTTTACTATCAAATAGCATAAACCATAACATTGATTTCAATTAATAGGTCAAATCCTATATATCTTGAATTTAAGACTAAGCTTATGTCTCAATTCTTTAATATTATAAATGTAATAGAACACACATAGATTTAATTACCAATCTCAATATATCATAATTCCATTCATAATATGATATACAAATCCATAATATTATTAAAATAGATTCCACTGGTAAGGGACCAGCGACAACCAACACCTTAAATCACTATTAAGAGTTTACTATCAAATAGCATAAACCATAACATTGATTTCAATTAATAGGTCAAATCCTATATATCTTGAATTTAAGACTAAGCTTATGTCTCAATTTCTTTAATATTATAAATGTAATAGAACACACATAAGGTTTAATTACCAATCTCAATATATCATAATTCCATTCATAATATGATATACAAATCCATAATATTATTAAAATAGATTCCACTGGTAATGGACCAGCGACAACCAACACCTTAATTGATCATTAATCCAAAGTCAATTCATTAACTAACCAATCATTATTCTTCACTAATTATCCACCAATTCTTATCTTTTCCAAGTCCAAGAACGTTAACAACATTTACCATTTTCAATTTAACTCACCACCCCATTCTCTTCTTTCCATTCACAAACTAATTCAATGTAATAATAATAATTATATAATCTCTACATGCATGACTCTCCAACTCCACCAATGGCCTTAACGATAGCCATACAACATCACATTTAATAGACAAATAATAATTTTCCTTAATTATCAAACCAACATCTACGTTGCCAAGAAAACTTTTTCATTCAACCTATTTTCAACCAAACACACTAAATATAATAATATTATTCATCAAATAAAAATTAATAACATTATTATATTATTACTAAGCAACACCAACAATTATGTCTATATATTCTCTCATATAATTACATAATAATTTCTATTCTTCTTTTCAATCATCAACCTAAATTCGTTTCCAAATTTCAAGGCACTTTAGTGGGTATTAAATCCACTCAAATTACACACACTAATATTAACAATTTTCCTTTTCAAATCAATATTTACATATGCATACAAGTATTAAAATATGATAAAAATCTCTATACCTGAAGTCGTCCGTCAAACTTGTCGGCAATGCCAAGAACCGAGAGAATAGGCGTATGCTATCTGTCCTCTGATAACTTAACAATAAAATCCTTCTTTCTTTTATTTAATTAATTTATATATGGGCATAAATTATGGATTAATAAAATATTATATCCTATTTATTTTAGTATTATCTTCTTTAACCATCAACTAAATTACTTATTAAAACTACCCTTTTAATTTTATAATTATAATTATGAATAGTCCAAAACACCCACTTAAATCTATCAGAATGTATTTTCTAACATAAAAATTTCTAGTGCCCAAACCGACTACACGGGTTGTTACAATTTTAGACCTAATGAGTATGTTGAGCATGTTGTAGCTAGGAGATGTAAATTCTCCTTGGAAATGAGTAGCATGTTCGTTGCTTGCATTTTGAGTTGCATTAGCTATATCTAGCATGGAATAGAATTTCCTTGGTTGGGTGTGTGCATTAGAAATAATGCATACACAATGTGCTGCTAGTCTTTAGTCGTGGCATTTTACTATGAAGGTTTAAGGTGTCATTCGGAGACGAATGTTCTCAAGAGGGAGTATTAAAACACTGTAAAGACCCTCAAAATAAAATAAGGTATAAAGAGCCTCTCATATGCCTTAAAAAATTAATAAAATGTTAATAAAGTGTTTTACAACATGTATAGTTTAGTTGAAGAGGTTTGGAGGTCAAACGTCCAAGAATAACCAAGACGTTTGAAAGTTAGCCTTTAGACGTGCCAGTTTGTCATTTGGAGTCTATAAACAATAGCGGTTACCCTAGTACCTAAATCAAAATGTTTACAGTCAAAACGTTCGGGTACGACCCCTCGAGGACCACCTTAAGGGCCCCCAAGGAGGACCCAAACGTTGGACAAGGAAGCTGCCAAAGGCAACATGCAACATCAAGATCTAGAGCCCCTTACGCATCGCGCGCCTGGAACTTAAAATGTTGTACGTCACACGCCCTACAGAAGTCTCACTGCCTAAAAAATATCGTGAGGAAAAATTAGGAGATGCCTCCGTGACGCGCATCCACTTCCCAGATTCGGTTGCATCGTTTTGAAGTCAAGTTTGACATGTTTAAAAGTCCCAATAAGTATGGGGGTGCTTTAGTAACTTTTAGAGTCGGTTAAAAACTATTTTTATGAATTATTTAACCCTTTCCCAAGTCAAAACCCCAATACCCAATGAGAAATCAAAAACCTAAAACCCTCTTCTTTTCCAAATGCTATTGGAGGGAAAACTCAAGCTCAAACTAGCAGATGAATTTTGAAGTAGTTTATTCTCAAAATGTGTGGGGTTTTCTTACATTAAGGTACGGTAATCCTTCATCCTTTGTTACATTCTCATCTAAGGAGTTCCTTCAATGGTCTTCAAAGAAGTTTTCATGATCAAAATTGCAATCTTTCAATCTAGCCATAGGATCATTGTCAAATCCATTTCAAAATAATTCTCATAATGAATTGATGGTTCGCTACTATTTTTAAGATGGATTTCAATCCAATTTCATGAAGAACTCATTATCATCCAAATTCTCAATTTAGCCTATAATGTGGGTATTGTGATTTTGATTAGATGATGATGGAATCATGATTTGATTATGTTAATTTGCTTATAACTACTGTTTTATATATGGAATGCTTATGAATTGTTAGGAATTGATCAGTTTTGATCAAAGCTTTGAATATTGGGAAGATTTCCCTACTTTCTCTACTTTGTATAGAATTTGTAGTAGAATTGGCCTTGAATGGCATTGTATGGCATGGTCCATTTATGGTGGAGATGTTTACTTTCTTTTCATTCTATATGTGATGTGATCATGGACGTTATGTGCCTAGGCTCCAATGCTAGTATCATGTTCTAGGTATATTGATGATGATTCCTATATGTGAATGAAGATGTTAGGAGTATGTGGTCTATATGTTTGACATTGATGAAGTGTATTGATGAATGAACCTTCCTATGAACCTCTACACGAAGGTATGGTCTTAAGTATGATTAAGAGTCTCAGAGTCAAATGACGAAGATGTCTTGTCTCCTATGTTATTATGTTGTTCTGAGTGATCTATAGTCCTTAGTACTCCATATGTGAGTTTTCTATGACTTAAGGGACATGAATGTGTATTGTGATCTTTAGAGGGTGGTTGTGTCAAAGTTTTGTTGTTGCCATTACGTGATCATGTTGACCAATGTGCAGACACCTCATGCATGTCTATGAGTAGGATAGATTCATTGTAGCTAATGAAAAGATAGTTCTCATTTGAACCATTTTCTAATACTATGCACGTAAAGTATATGTTCATGAAAGTATGGAAAGTATGAAAAGTGTATCTTAAAAAGGGTGACTTGATAGGTGTACTTGTATGGGAAGTTTGTGGGACCTTGCCTATGCATTGCATATGTGTACCTTCATAGGATAGTTCCTAGGATGATTCTCAATATAAATGAATATGGATGCATGACTAAGATGTGAACATGAAGTATGTGATATGATGTCAAGTAAATGATATGATGAAGTATGAATATGTGTAGTTTCTAAATGTGTTTATATGAAAGGTTTTCTCATATATGTATACCTATACACTACATCAACGCGTGAATTTCTGAATGAAGCACACTATGATGATCTAGTAAAGAAGGGTCTTTTAAAAGGTTTTTTCAATTATACTTTAAACTAGACTATGCTTTATATACACACTGTCCATGTGAAAGGTATTCTCACATGACCTAGGTTGATGAAAGGACATTCTAATCTATAACTTACAACTATCAATATGAGGGGTCAGTTCCTAAAGCCTATGTTTGTCACGACCCAAAACGAGCCACGAGTGGCACCCACACTTATTCTACTATGTGAGCGAACCAACCAATCTAAACCCCAACATTTCAAACATAATGAACAAAATACAATGCGGAAGACTTAAACTCATTAATGAAAATCAATTCAATAACTTCTAAAAACTCAACATCTATTATTCCCCAAAATCTGGAAGTCATCATCACAAGAACATCTATCCTCAAATTACTAAACTAAGAATATTCTAAGAAGCTAAAATAAATAAAAAGCTAGTCCATGCCGGAACTTCAAGGCATCAAGACATGAAGAAGAAGATCCAGTCCAAGCTAGAAGCATTAGCTCACCCTGAAATCAGGTGTAATGAATACTGGCTAGAGTTGCAGTTGAGTTGAAGACGACGGTACATTTGCTGCACTCCACAGTAACAAAGAAAGAAACATACAAGTAGGGGTCAGTACAAAACACAAGTACTGAGTAGGTATCATCGGCCAACTCAAAATAGAAAACAATATATATCAGATAACATCATAAAATCAACTACAATACTCAATCCGTAGCAATATCAAGTACTATAATCATTAATAAATAACGCCAAGTACACCTATGAGGACTCAAGCCTCAATACCATATTCATTTGGGAAATAGGTTCATTAAATTAAGTATATTAACATCTTTCAAGATTCATTATCTTTATTCCTCTCGTGTCGGTACGTGACAATCCGCTCCAATACTATCCTGGTGTCGGAACGTGACACTCTGATCCTCATACTATCCGGTGTCGGAACATGACACCCGATCCATATTTATCCTGGTGCCGGAACGTGGCACTCGATCCTCATTCTATCCTGGGCCGGAACGTGGCACCCGATCCATATACTATCTGGTGTCGGAACGTGGCACTCCGATCCTCATCTATCCTGGTACCGGAACGTGGCACCCGATCCATATACTATCCTGGTGTCGGAACGTGACACTCCGATCCTCATATACTATCCTGGTACCGGAACATGGCACCCGATCCCCTAATCTCACTACTTTCGTTCATCAAGCCTTCTTTTATACCAAGGCATCATCATTAACAAAGTAGATTAGGGTTTCTTTTCAAGATTTAGGATTGAATAGCTTCATCATGCTTATTTTATCACAATTATATAATCACATTCATGCAAGCATACTATTAAGCATATAGAAGGGTTTGCAATACTACCCAATACATATCATTCGCTATTAAGAGTTTACTACGAATAGCATAAACCATAACCTACCTCCACCGAAGAATTGTGATCAAGCAAGATAATCCTCAAGCAGCGTTTCTTCTTCTCTCCCTTGTTCGTTCGTTTTCTCCCTCTCTTGTTCTTTCTATTTTTCTTATTCAAACCCTCCTTCCTTTACCCTAATTAGCATATAATTAAGTATAAAGATGGTAAAAGTAACCCACTAATTAATTCAAGGTTATCCTTTGACCTCAAGTAGTTGAATTATTAACATTAAACCACTAACTTTATAATTATAAGCAGGAATAGTCCAAAACGCCCCTTAAAACATTTAAAAGAAATCCGACCCAGCCAGGGTTACGCAGCCTGTGACGGCCCGTCGTGCCAGCGACGGTCCGTCCTGCTGCTTCCGTCAAAGAGTTCAGAGACTAAATTTTACTAAGGGTCTGTGATGGCCCGTCACGCCTGTGACGGTCTGTCCTACCACTTCGTCGCGAAGTTCAGAGAGTCGATCTCAGTACCCAAATTTCAGAATTCTACGTGTTTTGGAACGAGACCCCCTCGACGGTCCGTCGTGCTCATGACGGTCCGTTGTGGGATCCTTCGACTACGACTGTTATTACCAGAAATACTTTACCGCTCAAAACGACTAAACAGGTCGTTACAATAGATACCAATTTACCCATCGTTCGTCCTCGAACGATCACAAGAAGAAAAACAAGGGCGAGAAGGAGTACCTGAATCTGTAAACAGGTGTGGGTATCTTTCTTGCATATCAGCCTCCTTCTCCCAAGTGGATTCTTCAACTGGTCGATTCTTCCATTGAACTTTGATGGATGCAATCTCCCTTGACCTCAACTTGCGAACTTCTCTATCTAAAATAGCAACAGGCTTCTCCTCATAAGACAAATTCTCATCAAGCAGAACTGAATCCCAACGGATGATGTAGTTTCCATCCCCATGGTATTTTTTCAACATAGACCTGGGGGCAAGGCTAATTCATAGGCTACCTCCCCCCCCCCCCCCGCGCTTCAGAACTTCAAATGGACCAATATACCTTGGGCTTAGCTTACCTCGCTTGCCAAACCGCATCACCCCTTTCATGGGCGAAACCATCAGCAAGAGTTGTTCACCCTCCATAAACTCTAAATCTCTAACCTTTCGATCTGCATATTCTTTTTGTCTACATTGAGCCGCTAAAAGCTTTTCTTGAATGCATTTCACTTTATCTAACGATTCCCTCAGAAGGTCAGTACCCCAAGGTCTAACCTCAAATGCATCAAACCAACCAATGGGAGACCTACATCTCCTCCATACAGTGCCTCAAATGGGGGGCCATACCAATACTTGAGTGATAGTATTATTGTACGAGAATTCTGCTAAGGGTAAGAAGTTATCCCAATGACCACCAAATTCTATCACACATGCACGAAGCATATCATCCAACACTTGAATTGTTCGCTCAGACTGACCATCGGTCTGAGGATGGAACGCAGTACTAAGGTCCAACCTAGTACCCAATTCAGCATGCAATGTTTTCCAAAACTTAGAAGTAAATTGCGTACCCCTATCTTATATAATGGAAAGTGGAACTCCATGCAATCGCAAAACTTCCGAGATGTAAAGTTTGGCTAACTTCTCTGTATTGTAAGTCACCTTGACCGGAACGAAGTGAGCAGACTTAGTTAACCTATCAACAATTACCCAAATGGAGTCATACTTACCCATTGTCTTTGGAAGACCAACCACGAAGTCCATTGCAATTCTCTCCCACTTCCATTCCGGAATAGGCATTCTCTGTAGGGTTCCTCCGGGCCTTTGGTGTTCATACTTTACTTGCTGACAATTTGGACATTTGGCGACAAACTCCACAATATCACGCTTCATTCTATTCCACCAAAAATGTTGCTTTAGGTCACGATACATCTTGGTTGCACCAGGATGTATAGAATACCTTGAACTATGACCCTCTGTAAGAATAGTGTAAATCAAATCATCGACGCGGGGTACACATACCCTTCCCTTAATTCTCAAAACACCTTCCTCATCGATTTTTGCTTCCTTAGCCTCTCCTCGCAACACCTTATCTCGGATCCGAATCAGCTTCTCATCATTAAATTGCTTTCCCTTAATCTTGTCAAGAAAGGAAGATCTTGCCTCCATACAAGCCAACAATCCTCCCTTCTCAGTTACCTCTAACTTCATAAAGTCGTTAGCTAGAGAGGTTCAGACTCTGGCAAGGTCGGATAATTACGTCTAGAAACTTGCAAGTGAGATAGACTTCCCATGCTTCCTGCCTTTCTACTTAAGGCGTCTGCCACAACATTAGCCTTTCCCGTATGATACAAGATAGTGATATCGTAGTCCTTCAGTAGTTCCATCCATCTCCTCTGTCTTAAATTCAAATCTTTCTGAGTAAAGACATATTGTAGGCTACGATTATCCGTATAGACTTCACACTTAACCCCATATAGATAGTGCCTCCATTGCTTTAATGCAAACACTACCGCAGCCAACTCTAAATCATGGGTCGGATAATTACGTTCGTGCACCTTAATTGCCTCGAAGCATAAGAAATTACATTCTTCTCTTGCATTAGCGCTGCACCCAAACCCGAATAGGATGCATCACAATAGACAATGAAATTCTTACCTTCCACTGGCAAGGTAAGAATTGGTGTAGTAGTCAACAAGGTCTTGAGCTTCTGAAAGCTTTGTTCGCACTGTCCGACCATACGAATGGAACACTTTGCTTAGTCAAATTTTTCAGTCGGGAAGCAACAGAGGAAAATCCCTTGACAAATCGACGGTAGTAGCTAGCTAAACCAACAAAGCTCCTTACCTCTGTAACATTAGTAGGTCTCTCCCAATTCTTCACTGCTTCAATCTTATATGGATCCACCATCACTCCATCCTTAGAAAGCACGTGCCCCAAGAAGGACACTGAATCTAACCAAAACTCACACTTGGAGAATTTGGCATAAAGCTTTTTCTCCCTCAACATTTCCAATACAATTCTCAAGTGCTCTCATGTTCTTTCTTGCTCTTGAGATACCAATATATCATCAATGAATACAATGACAAAGAGATCCAGATGTGGCTTAAAAATCCATTCATCAAGCCATGAAAGCAGCAGGGGCATTCGTAAGCCCAAAAGACATTACTAAGAACTCATAATGTCCATACCTAGTCCGGAAAAGCAGTCTTGGGCAAATCGTTGCCCGTATTTTCAATTGATGATAACCCGATCTCAAATCGATTTTTGAGAAGGTACAAGCACCTTGTAACTGATCAAACAAATCATCGATACGGGGAAGAGGATACTTGTTCTTAACAGTTACCTTATTCAGTTGTCTGTAATCTATGCACATCCGTAAGCTTCCATCCTTCTTCTTTACAAACAAAACCGGAGCACCCCAAGGAGATGCACTTGGTCTAATAAAGCCTTTGCTCAACAACTCTTGAAGTTAGGCCTTTAACTCTCTTAACTCCGCGGGATCCATTCTATAAGGGGGTATAGAAATGGGGCGAGTACCCGGTTCCAGATCAATGCAAAAGTCAATATCCCTATCTGGTGGCATACCAGGAAGATCTGCAGGGAACACATCCAGAAACTCACGGACTATCGAAACCGACTCAATTGAAGGTACTTGGGTAGTATCATCCCTGAGGTGTGCCAAGAAAGCTAAACACCCTTACTAACCATTCTCTTAGCACGAAGAAAGGAGATAATACGAACCGGAGTGGAAGTGTAGTCGCCCTCCCACACTAACGGATCTGTCCCAGGCTTGGCCAACGTCACAGTTTTAGCATTACAATCTAAGATCGCAAAATTCGGAGAAAGCCAAGTCATACCCAGAATTACATCAAAATCAACCATTTCTAGGATAACCAAGTCTACATAAGTGTTTCTCCCCACAAAAGTCACTAGACAAGACCTATATACCCTTTCAACTATCACAGACTCACCCACCGGAGTAGACACATGAATAGGCATGTCAAGCAATTCACAAGGTAAATTAAGACCAGTAACAAATGAAGATGATACATATAAAAATGTGGAGCCAGGATCAAATAATACAGAAGCCATGCAATCACAAACCAAAAGATTACCTGTGATAACAACATCAGATGTTTCCGCTTCAGACCGCCCGGGGAAAGCGTAACAATGGGCCCTATCACCTATCTGCCCGTTTCCCCTACCATGTTGTGCTGTAGTGGCTCCAGTTTGCCCGTCACCCCGGCCGTTTTGGTGACCACCATTACCTCGGCCACCACGTCTTCCAGAATGACGGCCTCTTCCATGACCACCTCTACCTCTGACTATTGGGGGTCTGTAACTCTATTTTGGACAATACCTCTTAATATGTCCAGTCTCCCCACATCCATAACACTCTCTGGAGTCAAGCATAGGTCTCTCAGAGAAGTGTTGACCAGTCTGAGGTGGACCCCCAACTACAGTCTGTAGTGAAGACTGAATTGGTCGGACTGAGTAACCTCCTGAACCCTGTCCTCTAGAGTAAGAACCATTAAACTCACCTCCCTTTCGAAACCTTTTTGATTTCGATGCCATGGTTAAGTCATCTGGCTTCACTCCTTACACCTCTATCACGAAGTCTACCACTTCTTGAAAGGATTTTGCCGTAGCCGCTACCTGTACGGCTGAAATCCGAAACTCTGACCTCAACCCCTTCACAAAATGCGAATCCGCTCTTGTGGACTGAAACAAAGTTGGGTGGCATACCTGGATAATGCACGAAACTTAGCCTCATATGCAGTAACCGACATCCTACCTTGCTCTAGGCTCAAGAACTCATCTCTTTTCCTATCCCTCAAAGTCTGGGGGATATACTTTTCCATAAATAAACTAGAGAATGACGCCCAAGTCATAGGTGGTGCCTATGCAGGTTGACACTCAACGTGTGACCGCCTCCACATTTTGGCATTTCCCTGAAACTGATAGGTTACAAACTCAACACCAAATTGTTCCACTATGCCCATTTTATATAATAACTCATGACAGTCAACTAGAATATCATAGGCATCCTCATATTCAGCACCCTTGAAGACTGGAGGTTTCAATTTCAAGAACTTACTGAAAAGTTCATGCTGATCACTTGTCATTATAGGCCCTGTAGTCAACCGAGGAAACGTGCCTATTTCCAATGAGGCATCCATGCGGGGAGCCACAATAGCTGCATGTTGTACCTCCGGAACCTGAGGTGCTGGTGCAGAAAACACTGGAGGTGTCTGGCCCTGATCATATAACCCGCTAAGATAGGCAAGAACCTGATTAATCATCTCTGCGGTAGGTTGGGGTGGCAATTCCTCATTCTGCACTTGCTCATTTTCCCCTTCCTCACCCTCTCTTACTAATTCCTCAGTCGGTGGAGAAGTCACGGCCCTAGTACCAGATGGGCTAGGTGCTTGTCCTCTTCCTCTAGAGGACGTCCTCCCACGACATCTTCCACGGACTTTTGCCACTACTCCTCCTCGAGCTACAGCCCCAATGGCTGGCTCAGGCGCTTCTTGTCTTGCCGGTGTCAGTGTTGGCGCGGTTGTTGCTCTAGTTCTAACCATCTGCGAAATAGAGTGAAGATGGTCAGATACCAATTTGTATCATGTAGATACCAATTGGATCCAAGTAATAGCACAAAAGAAAGAAAGAAAGAATGGACTTTTCCTAAAGTCTTATAGCCTCTCAAAGAAAAGTAAAGGCGTCCCCCTACCGTTCCTTAAGACTCTACTAGACTCATTCTTGTGTGATGAGACCAACAAACCTAACGCTCTGATACCAAGTTTTTCACGACCCAAAACGAGCCGCGAGTGGCACCCACACTTATCCTACTATGTGAGCGAACCAACCAATCTAAACCTCAACATTTCAAACATAATGAACAAAATACAATGCGGAAGACTTAAACTCATTAATGAAAATCAATTCAATAACTTCTAAAAACTCAACATCTATTATTCCCCAAAATCTGGAAGTCATCATCACAAGAACATCTATCCTCAAATTACTAAACTAAGAATATTCTAAGAAGCTAAAATAAATAAAAAGCTAGTCCATGCCGGAACTTCAAGGCATCAAGACATGAAGAAGAAGATCCAGTCCAAGCTAGAAGCATTAGCTCACCCTGAAATCCGGTGTAACAAAGACTGGCTAGAGTTGCGGTTGAGTTGAAGACGACGGTACGTTTGCTGCACTCCATAATAACAAAGAAAGAAACATACAAGTAGGGGTCAGTACAAAACACAAGTACTGAGCAGGTATCATCGGCCAACTCAAAATAGAAAACAGTATATATCAGATAACACCATAAAATCAACTACAATACTCAATCTGTAGAAATATCAAGTACTATAATCATTAATAAATAACGCCAAGTACACCCATGAGGACTCAAGCCTCAATACCATACTCATTTGGGAAATAGGTTCATTAAATTGAGTATATTAACATCTTTCAAGATTCATTATCTTTATTCCTCTCGTGTCGGTAAGTGACTTTCCGCTCCATATACTATCCTGGTGTCAGAACGTGACATCCGATCTCATATACTATCCTGGTGTCGGAACGTGACACCCGATCCATATTCTATCCTGGTGCCGGAACGTGGCACTCCGATCCTCATTCTATCCTGGTACCGGAATGTGGAACCCGATCCATATACTATTTTTGGTGCCGGAACGTGGCACTCCGATCCTCATTCTATCCTGGTACCGGAACGTGGCACCCGATCCATATACTATCCTGGTGTCGGAACGTGACTCTCCGTTCCTCATATACTATCCTGGTACCGGAATGTGGCACTCGATCCTGTAATCTCACTACTTTCGTTCATCAAGCCTTCTTTTATACCAAGGCATCATCATTAACAAAGTAGATTACGGTTTCTTTTCTAGATTTAGGATTCAATAGCTTCATCATGCTTATTTTATCACAATTATACAATCACATTCATGCAAGCATACAATTAAGCATATAGAAGGGTTTACAATACTACCCAATACATATCATTCGCTATTAAGAGTTTACTACGATTAGCATAAACCATAACCTATCTCCACCGAAGAATTGTGATCAAGCAAGCTAATCCTCAAGCAGCGTTTCTTCTTCTCTCCCTTGTTCGTTCATTTTCTGCCTCTCTTGTTCTTTCTATTTTTCTTATTCAAACCCTCCTTCCTTTACCGTAATTAGCATATAATTAAGTATAAAGATGGTAAGAGTAACCCACTAATTAATTCAAGGTTATCTCCTTTAACCCTCAAGTAGTTGAATTATTAACATTAAACCACTAACTTTATAATTATAAGCAGGAATAGTCCAAAACGCCCCTTAAAACATTTAACAGAAATCCGACCCAGCCAGGGTTATGCAGCCTATGACGGCCCGTCGTGCTTGTGACGGTCCGTCCTGCTGCTTCCGTCACAGAGTTCAGAGACTAAATTTTACTAAGGGTCTGTGACGGCCCATCACGCTTGTGACGGTCCGTCCTGCCACTTCGTCGCGAAGTTCAGAGAGTCGATCTCAGTACCCAAATTTCAGAATTCTACGTGTTTTGGAACGAGACCCCCTCGACGGTCCGTCGTGCCCATGACGGTCCGTCGTGGGATCCGTCGACTCCGACTGTTATTACCAAAAATACTTTACTGCTCAAAATGACTAAACATGTCGTTACAATTTTTGTGAAGTAATGTTTATAAAGGCTTTTATAATAAAGGTAACTTAGCTTAGCATCGAGTAAACTTGATGATGAGGGGTGCCCCTTCCAAAAAGGGAAGGCATGTTCATCAAAGTTCTCAAGAGGGTGAAACTATAATACCCAATTAGCATAAAGAGGGTTTCAATTATACATCTCCAAGTTCCTTAATTATGTTTTCCCCATAGGACTTAGTAAGTAAATCTTTCTAGATGCTAGTATGTATGTTAATTTTATACCTTTGCATGTAGAGAACCACTTTCCGTGTGGGGTTCCATGACACTGGATTCCATTTTAGCACTCATGGTCTCATGCAGGCTGAGGAAAACTTTCCTTATAGTAAAATGAACAATGGAAGTAATTTAAGGAACCCTAACTAGGATAGCCTAAGGGATGTTTCTTAGGGTAGTTAAGAGTATGAAACATACCTATGCATTGCACAAGGAGATTTTCAAGGGATATGTATATGTTGTAATACCTGACAGTATGGTGTTGGTCTACTTTTTGTGATAATATGCATAGTATGAGTCCTATTGTGTCTATATAATGAGGTATTACTATATATGCATAATATTGGTCTTATTTACTATAGGATGAAGGTCCTACTTAATGTGCATGAATTTGTACATATTTATAGGTTTATGTACGAAGTAAGGGGTAAGGTCTTATGATGCCATTATGAAATGAAGTCCAAGTATGTATTTGTTCACTATTGTCTCTTTATGATGATATTGATAGTGTTGACTTATGTGTTGTCTTTGAATGAGTCATATATGTGGTCCATGAAGAAAGTTGGGTCATATGTGAAGCATGAGCCTCACTATTTTCTTTGTTCCTATGAATGTGTATGTTTGAGGTAATGAAGGTTGTATGATTGTTCACCTTGGTGGCCATAAGGTGACGCTTGAGTGTGGCTGGTGGAATGGGACATCATTCGTGCATTGCACCAAGTTTTACTAGAGGATTACTTGTGGTTAAGGAGTTAATGTAAAAGAAGGATAATGTTATGATATACGAAATGAGGCTTAAATGTAATATGTGGATTTATATGATGTTATGACAATTGTGCAAGTCTATATGAAGTATATGAACAATATTTTGTTTCAATGTTCATGAAGTTTTAATAAAAGACAACATGCATGGTTTCTAACAAAATTTTCTCTTTAAATGCATGTTATTGCATGGTTTTCATACTTAAGGAATTTTTTTAATAATTTTTTCTTCTTTATCTTTTTACACGAAGTGTAGGTGGTGATGGATAAAGGATGTCTCCTAAGTGAAGAACTTGGCTAGATCTCCCAAGTTCAAAGAAGGGATCCTTAAGATTCAAAGATTTCCTATGTCAAGTTAGTCTTAAAGTTTATGCAACAGCTTAGATGTTATTTTATGTTCTTACGGGTCGTGTCCCTAATCTATTTTATTCATGTTGAGTCTAAGATGGCTAAAGAGACTTAAGAGTCTAACTATGTACTTATGATATTTTCTATTAATGAAAGTGATGTTTCTAACATATGATGTGCTATCAAAAGTTCTAAAATTTCCACTAAATTTCCTATGAAAATGTGATGAATGATTACTATGTGCTTATATAATACCTCCGAGAGGTCAAGTACGCCATGTTACTTCCAGGAGGTTCTCTACGGTCATGACAAATGTAGTAGCAGAGATAGTATAATGTTATCAGATAGGCTTGAAAGGTTTTGGAGGAATGTGAAAAATGGCTAAAGATGAATTTTACCCTTGTATGTGTGTGATACTTCATAGTTACCATGTATTGATTGGAGTCCTTTGTATAGGCATGCGCCTAAGAAAGGTGAGGTAGTGTGCTCACCTCATAAGGTGATTGTGAAGCATGCTAGTTAACGGGATAACCCTTGTAATTAGTTGATAAGTCCCTATATGAACCTGGTCTATGAGCCGGGACAAAGGAAATAAAGGGTTTTATTTCATAAGTTGAGATCATGTTTTGTCCTAATGTTGACTTAGAGGGATGTATGTACCCCTTACTCTATATGGAGAAGAGGAGAATGAGGTTTACCTACTTTGTAAATAGTAAGTTGTATTTTAACTTTGCTGTTAAAGTGTGGTCACTTGAAAAAAAATAGTAGTGGACCTCAAGATTCCCAACATGTGTTCTATGTTATGGTGAAATAATGGAGTTATACTTGGTATTCATGGTGTAGTTAAGGCCTTGTGTGGTTGGGTAGTATGACCTAACTTTATAGTTATTAGTTTTTTTTAGATGTTAGGCTTAGAAGAATGATGATGATTGAGTTAGTAGGCTCATTGATATGAGATTAGGAGTGGAAACCCTCAATGATGTCAAACCATCTTATGTGAGGAGCATTTAGGTTGGTCTTGACTTTCCTTGACCTTGGTATTTAAGGTCATGATGTGACAAGTCTTACCCCAAGTGGGGCATAATGTACCTATATTGTTAGGTTTTGAATGTCCTTTATGTTCCTATGTTGAATTCCTTTGAACTTCTCTATGTTGAGAATCACTTTTAGGTGACGATAATAAAGGGTGTGAAAAATCTTAGATACCAAGAGAGGGATGATGTGCTTAGTTATTCTTGTTGGTAAGCTAAGGTCATCTTAAAGTTGAGTTAAGTTGCTCTTAAATGGGTTTACCCTAAGTGGGGGATGATGATGTGAGTAGTAAGGCTGGTTATATCCCTATATTTTCCTTCTATTCTTACTCAAGGTTGAAACCAATGAGTTCCTAGTAGTGTGCTAATGATGGGAGTCTTGCATATAACTATAAGTTGCATATTCTTTATATGTTAGGCGTGTCTTAAATGACACTATTTTATGCATGTTTTGAAGAATTCATATTGCATGAAAATAATTTTTTATCAAATCCATGATTTCTCATGTTTTGTGCATATTTATATGATAAATGTGCAGTTTGATTTCATGATATGGCTTAATGAGCATGCTTGATGTCACTTTTAATGTGTGGTATTTTAGCCTCACAATGAAAAATTAAGTGCCCTCTAGATGAGTTAAGATGAGCCCCTAAATATGTGAATTTTGTGACTTGGGAAGTGTGAATGTAGGCTCACTCTTGAGAAGTGAAAATATGCGTAGCCAATACTCTTTATGTGTGTCTATAAATTGTAACAATTTCCGTAAATGATGCATGTGTTATAAAGACTAGTGTCATGCTAGAAATTGAAATTATGTGAAATAATGTCCTATTGTTGTGATGTGTGTGGTCTGATTTACCATTTTGACTTCATTAGGAATGGAGTATGAGTATGCCTTGGTTAGAAGTAGAGAAGTTCTCCTTAAAATGAATTGACCTTTCTGCATTGCTTGTATATGGACTCTTGATGACATGTAAGTGTGTTGAGGAGAAGGACATTCCTCCTTAAACATAACTAAAAATTGCAATGTTAAGTATTGCCTTAATGGTATTATGTCTAAAGGATATGGATCTTTGGTTATCCCCATTACTCAAAGTTTATGTGCATTTAGTATGTGTTACTTATTTTATCTTGAGTGATGATGTTGAGCATGACTATCTGTGATTAGAAGGTTTTTTCATATTTAAAAATCTTAATGAAATGAAAAGTAAAGACCATGTCATGATTAGTTGAAGGATGTTCGTCCTATGAACATGACAAGTGCCTATGTGTTTTATGCATTAAGGGTGAGTGAGTGAAGGTCTTACTTTCTTCTGTGTTAATGAATGAAAAACGGCATGAAGTTTGATTTCCTAATAAATTTGGTGTTGTGAGCTGGTATATGTGTCATTGGTTTTGAAATGTTGCATATGTCATTGGACGATGAATGTTCCAGTGTGGGAGGTATTGTGAAGACCCTCAAAACTAACTAAGGCATATAGAGACTCACATGTGCCTTAAAAGGTTAATATCATGTTAATAAAATATTTTACAGCATGTGTAGTTGATTTGAACAGGTTTGGAGGTCAAACGTCCAAGAATGACTAAGACGTTCAAAAACTACCCTTTAGACTTGCTAGTGTGTTCCTGTCTGTTTACCTTGATTTTATGTATTTCTTGGATTATAAATGCAATAGAGGTTACCATAGTACCATAATTAAAAATTTTAGGGTCAAAACGTTCGAATACGACTCCTTGGGGACCATCATAAGGGCCGCCGATGAGGACCCAAACGTTGGACAAGGAAGCTGTCAAAGGATGAGTGCAGCACCAAGATCACGAGCCCCTCATGCGTCGTGCACCTGGCCCTTACACTGCATGTGTGTTGCATTCTCTAAACAAGGCTCACTTCCTCAAACACCTCGTGAGGCAAAATTAGGAGCTGCCCCCGCGATGCGCAACCATTTCTCAGATTCGGTTGCATCGTTTTAAAGACAAGTTTGACATGTCTAAAAGTACCAATAAGTATGGGGGTGTTTTGGTAACTTTGGGAGTTGGTTATGAACTGTTTTACGACTTATTTATCCCTTTCTCAAGTCAAAAGCCCAATACCCAATGAGAAATCAAAAACCCAAAACCCTATTCTCCTCTAAATCCTCTAAAAACCTGCATTGGAGGGAAAAATCAACTTTAAGCTAGAACATGTCTTTTGAAGTGCTTTCTTCTCAAAATGTGTGGGTATTTCGTCTATTAAGGTATGGTAATCCTTCGTAGTTGGTTTACATTCATCGAAGGAGTTCCTTCAAAGGTTCTTAAAGAAGTTTTCATGATCAAAACTGCTAACTTTCAATCTAGACATGGGTTCATTGTCAAATCAATTTCAAAAGTATTCTCATGATTAATTGATGATTATTTATTGTCTTTAAAATTGATTTCAATATAATTTCATTAAGAACCCATGATCCTCCTAAATTCTCAATTTAGCCTATAATGTGGGTATTGTGATCCTGATTAGATGATGATGGATTCATGATTCAATTATGTTAATTTGCTTACAGTTACTATTTTGTATATGAATTTCTTACGAATTGTTGGAAATTATTAATGATGATCAAAGCTTGGAGAATTGATAAGATTGTCATACTTCTTTTACTTTGTATAGAATTGTTAGTAAGAAATGTCTATGAATGACGTTGTGTGGTATGGTCCAATTATGGTGGCGATGTTTACTTTCTTGTCATTCTATATGTGATTTGATCATGGCCTTGAAGTCAATTGTATTATGAATATGTTATTATGATGGTCATCCAATGTGAAGTTATATGCCTAGTCTCCAATGCTAGTATCATGTTCTTGTTATATTGATGATTCTTTCTATATGTGAATGAAGATGTCAGGGTTAGGTGATCTATATGTTTGACATTTATGATGAATGACCCCTACCTATGAACCCTTATATGAAGGTGTGGTCTTAAGCATGATTAGGAGTCTTAGAATCAAATTATGAAAATGTCTTATCTCCTATGCTATTATTTTGATAAGTGTGATCTATCGTCCCTATTACTTTATTTGTGAGTTGTCTATGACATGATGGAGATGAATGTGTATGGCTGCCTCAAGGTTCTGTTGTTGCCATTATGTGACCATGTTGACCAATTTACACATACCTTATGTATGTGTATGAGTAGGTTAGATTCATGGTAGCTAATGAAAATATAGTTCTCATATGCACCATTGTCTACTCAATATATGTAAAGTATTTGTTCAAGATAATATGAAAATGGTATCTTAACTAGGATGGCTTGATAGGTGTACTAGTATGGACAAGGGTATGGGAACTGGCTTATGCATCGCACATATGTACCTTGATAGGATAGTTCCTAGGATTATTCTCTCTGTACATGAAATTGAATGCATGGTTAAGATATGAACATGAATTATATGTTATGATGTCAAGTATTTTATCTATGTGTGGAGTGTAAATGTTTTTACATTAAAGGTCTACTCATTTGTGTACACATATACACTTATGCATGCACGAAATGAAGTATGAACATGTTTTGTCCAAGAGTGTTTATGTGAAAGGTTTTCTTAGATATGAATGCACATACTTGAATGAAGCATGTTATGCTGATATAGTAAAGTAGGGTCTTCGAAAAGGTGTTCTCAATTGTACTCTAAACTAGACTATGCTTTATATATGCTATGTCCATGTGAAACAATTTCTCACATGAGCTAAATATATGAAAGTATATCATTATCTATAACCTAGAGCTATGCATATGAGAGGTTAATCTCGTAAAGCCTACTCTATTAAGAAATATTAATAAAGGATTTTTCAATAAAAGGAAGTCATCTTAGCAATGAGTGAACTTGATGATGAGGGGTGCACCTTCCCGAAAGGGAAGGAATGTTCACCAATGTCTTCACGAGGTGGAAACTATAATGACCAATTGGAATAAAGAGGGTTTGAATTATACATCTATAATTTCCTTAACTATGTTTCCCCCATAAGACCTAGCATGTGGATCCACCTAGATGATAGCATGTATGTTAATTTTCTACCTTGGCAAGTAGAGCACCTCTTTCAGTGTAGGGTTTCATGGAACTACATTCCATGTTAAGCATTCATGGTCTAATGTTGGTTGAGGCGATCATTCCCTAATGTAAACTGAAGAATGGAAGAAAAGTAAGCAACCCTAACTAGGATCATCCAAGGGAAGTTGTTTAGGGTAGGTTAGAGCATGGAAGTTACCTATGCATTTCACAAATAGATCTTGAAGGGAGTTCTTGAAAACATTTTTGTATGTATGTGTTGTAATGCATGACATTGTAGTGTTGGTCTATTTATTATGAGAATATGTGTAGTATGAGTCCTACTGTCTCTATATGATGAGGTCTTCCTATATATGCATAATGTTTTTGTTATTGACTATATAATATAGGTCCTACTACAATGTATGAAGTTGTACATACTTTTCATGTTGATGTATGAAGTAAGTATTAAGTTCTTATGATTCCTTTATGAAATGAAGTCCAAGTATGCATTTGTTCAATATTGTCTCTTCATGATGATATTGATAGCGTTGACTTGTGTGTTGTCTTTGAATGAGTCCTATATTTGGTTAATGAAGTATTTTGGGACATATGTGAAGTATGAGTCTCACGAAATTCTTTGTTCCTATGAATATGTATGATTGAGGTAATGAAGGTTGTACGAATGCTCACCTTGGTGGACTTAAGGTGATGTTTGATCATGGATGGTGGAATAGGACTCTATTCATGCATTGCACCAAGTATCACTATAGGGTTACTTTGGGAGTTAAGGAGTTAAGGTAAATGAATCATAATGTTATGATATGCTAAATGTTCCTTTAATGCCATATATCTTTAAGTTATGTTATGACTATTGTGCATGTCTATATGAAGTATCTGAACTATATTGTAGATATTGTATCAATGTTTAGGATGTTTTACTAAAAGACATGACACATGATTTCAAACAAAATGTCCGCTTTAAATGCATGTTTTTGCATGGTTTTCATACTTAGTGCATTCTTGTACTAATACCATTCTTTTCCATCGTATTACACAAAGTGTAGGTTGTGATGGCTAGAGGATGTCTCTCAACTGAAGAGCTCGGATAGATCTCCCAAGTTCATAGAAAGGGATACTTAAGATTCAAGGTTTTCCTATTTCATGATAATCTTCAAGGTTATGTAGTATCTTAGATGTTGTTTTATATGTCGAGTCTAAGATGACTAAAGAAACATAAGAGTCTAACTATGTACTTGTGATATTTTGTATAAATGGAAGTGATGTTTCTAGCATATGATGTGCTATGAAATGTTTTAAATTTTTTGCTAAATTTCCTATGACAATGTGATGATTGATAACTATGGGATTGTATATGACCTCCGAGAATTCAAGTACGGCATGTTACTTCTGGGGGTGATCTCAGGTCGTGACAAATACCCCGAAAATCGTATAACCAAAGCTAGAGCCCTACATGAGGTCGAATAAATTTAAAGGGTTAAAATGTTTTTCTACAAATAATCTAATGAAATTATCTTACATTGGTAATTTTAGAGGTAAAGAGTCAAGAAAAGACCATAATGCTCGGAAACTAGCTTAGTTTAATTAGTCTGATGTCGGGTGTTGTAGTTGAGTTTTGAGTGTGGTAGTGACAAACACCCCGGAAATCGTATAACCTAAGCTAGAGCCCTACATGAGTTCAAATAAATTAAAAGGGTTAAAATGTTGTTTCTATAAGTAATATAATGAAATTATCTTACTTTGGTAATTTTAGAAGTAAAGAGTCATGAAATGACCATAACGCTCGGAAAATAGCCTAGTTGAATTAGTTTGATGTAGGGTCTTGTAGTTGACTTTTGAGTGTGGTATGGAGGTTGAATTGAGTATATATGGTTATTACACCTATATGGACATGATTAGGGTTAAAATTTTTGGGTACGACTCCACGTAGAACACCATACGGGTACCCAAGGAGGACTAAAACGGTAGCTAAGAAAGCTGCCAGGGCAGCAACTTTTGGGGACAACCTGAGCATCGCGCGCTTGGCAATCAAAAGGAAGAATGGTGACCCTATGATGCAGTCTTGAAATGGAGTCCTCTGCCACAAAAATTAATTCAAGAAGCAGATTTGGAGGTGTCTGCGTGTCACGTAGAGGCTGCCCAAATTTGGTCGTATCGTTTTAAAGTCAAGTTGAAGTTTTAGTTTTAAGTCCAAATAATGTAGGGGTGTTTTAGGTTTGGGCGTATGATATATACATTTTCTAATTCGTTATACACCCATTCCCCATAGAAAACACAACCACCCAATTAGAAATCAAAATTCTAAAACCTCATCTCTTCTAAAAGTTCTCTCAAACCTCCATTGAAAAAGAAGCTTATGGATGAAAAAAGAAGCAAGATCAAAGGGCGATTTTCTTAGCGCTTGTACTAAGAACATAACCAATGTATGTTAAGATCTTCATCGAGGTGTTCTTCCACCCACGGAGTCCCCTAGAATTTCCCTTAATTTATGAAAAAGAACCCCACATGAAGGTAGGGTTAGGGTTTTAGGTGGGTATGATTATAAAAGGTAGTAATATCTCCATGTATGATTGAATTGATGATGATTTATGTATTTATGGATAACTTATGTCGATTCATGATTTAACCCTTATTTTCATATTATGGGGAATGGAGCTTGTGAATGTAAAATTGATGATAATTGCTAGATTCTCCTGTGTTCTTAATATGTATAGAACTTAGCAGAAAATATGAATATGAGATCATGAATTCAATAGGCTTATGCATATATGTTAGGATATGAGTTCAATTGATTTAGAATTTGGACTCTTGATGAATTATGTTTAGAATTGTCTTATGACTAAGGCTTACAAGTAATATGTTTTGAAAACTAATCTAGTATGATGATTATGAAGTAAAATTTGAAGGCAGGGCTTGAAGTCATAATGTTGGTCACTAGGGCTTATAGGATGAGTCCAATTGATGAATGATTGCATGTATATAGAATGTGAAAGGTTAATTACCTAAAATGAATTATGCTTGTTGGAATATAATAGCTTGAGGTTGAGTCTTATGATTCCCTCATGGATAGTTGAATTATGTAGCTTGGGATGGTAGATATCATCTTAGCTTGGGATGGTATATCTCATGATAGCTCTAAATTGAGAAAGTAAGCTCTCCTAAGTTCAGCTTTATCTTGGATTTAGTGTGGTGCTTGTTCATGGTAGCTTGCATTAATATTAGGCAAGGTAGCCTAGGATTGAGGATTGATACTCTCCTAGGGTTATCTTGAAGTAGCATGACTAGAATGCCTTCATGATATCTTGTCTTGGTCAGGACAAGACCATTTCATGATAGCTTAGGATTGAGACATTCGACTCTCCTAAGGATTGATTAGATTTGTGGAATCATGCTCTCCTATAGATAGCTTACATCTTGTTGAATGGTTGCACGGTGGTTAGGGTGGTACTCTTGTAACCCTTCCTTTGATAGCTTGGATGATATGATGTGACGTGTCCATGTTAGTTAGGTTTAGCATGGTAGTATGCTATTTTATGATAAACTTGAACGAAATATAGTTAGCAATGAGTAAGTTAGCCTAAAGGAGTACTTAATGTGAATGGTAATATGGGATGTCATTTACACATGGAACAAGAATGTTCTTAAACTACCTATTAAGTGTCCCCTTATGTGAAGTGTGCCTAGATTGTATAGTTGTGATAGTTGCCTTCTATGTTAAGATTGACTTAAGGTGTTAGTTCCTAATATTAAAGTACGTCTATAGTGACACCTAAATATTGAAAAACGTGAATAGGGTGACTTCAAGATATACATAGTGTGTGAGGTAGTATGGGATTCCCCACATGCATTGCACAACTGTTCCTTGAGGTGACCTAGGGGTATAGTGCTTTTATGTCATGAAGAAATTAGGTCTTAATTAAAAAAGTGGATTATGATCAAGAATGAGCAAAGCTAGGTACTTATATTAGGTAGTTGTATGGGATGCTATCTTCGCCTTGCACAAGTAAACTTGGAGATGGCTTGTGACGTAGTTCACTTGATTATGAAGGACTAATAGTTGAGGTATTAACTTATGTATGTCTTATGTTGAATTACTATGTTAAGATGCTTATGTTAAGATTATGTTATTGTCTCGTATGGTTATGTCTTATGTTGACTAACCATTTTGAGATGTCCTATGTTGGTATGTTAGCTTTCATACTTGTTACTTTTGTAGTAACACATATTTCCTGATTCTAATCCAATGTAGGGTGTTGAGGAGATTGATTTTCTTTGAAGGGTAGATTTTCCGAGGATTTAAAGAACTGATGATTTTTGTCATAGCATTCGATGACAAACCCTTATGTTCCATTTATGTCTTTTATATCATTTTAGACTTTATGTAGGCTGCTTCCTAAGATTTGTCATTGTCAATTCCGTGTTACCCCCTAGACATAAATGGTGTCGACGTCCTTTTCAAGGACAAGACTAGCCTCTTAGTCTCATGTCATTACATTCATAGGTTGAAAATGCAGAAAATTAAAACTTTCATTATCACTACTAAGAGGTTTACATTGACCTCTACATAGACATAATAAATATTAATATCGAGTATATATTGACCCTTCATATAACAAGGTTACATAGCCTTCTACTTTTATTGCACATACACATTTAAAAATATAGAAATAGTCTCGACGATTTTCTCCTCTCATACCATCTTAACTAATATCATAATATGGGCATTGCCCATACATCAATTCAACAAGACCATGTATAGATCATACGAAAGTACAATATTCAATTAAAAAGGAAATGAATATTAGAGTCAATAAGATCATAACAAAATCCAAAGCTAGAGGATGTCATTGCCCTCGAAAGTTGAGGACCTACCCTACTTGGATGAAAGGAAGAATCCAAACCTTCAACGATGTCTCCTTCCAAACTCTTCAACGAATGGAATCTAATATGTTTAGGAAAAGGGAAGAAAATGGGGTTAGTACTCCACATGTACTAAGTATGAGATCTTATGCACATACACAAGCAAAATATGCTAAAAAGGACTTTTTAGTCACAACCTATAACTTTACCCCTTTAGGGACTTAATGCAACGTAAGGTAAGTCATATCAATCAACCAACATGCTTACTATCATACAAGTAATACTTATCCCAACATACTTGAAACCATGATTTACTACAACCCTAACATCAAGGAATAATATCACAAGAATAAATAAGAGTTAAACATATCATAATAAGCAAGACAACTACTCACAAGTCCTCCATATGTACTAAGTATGAGATCTTATGCACATACACAAGCAAAACATGCTAAAAGGGACTTTTTAGTCAAAACATGTCATTTTACCCCTTTAGGGACTTAATGCAAAGTCAAGTAAGTCATATTAATCAACCAACATACTTACTATCATACGAGTAATACTTATCCCAACATACTTGAAACCATGATTTACTACAACCCTAACATCAAGGAATAATATCACAAGAATAAATAAGAGTTAAACATATCATAATAAGCAAGACAACTACTCACAAGTCCTCCATATGTACTAAGTATGAGATCTTATGCACATACACAAGCAAAACATGCTAAAAGGGACTTTTTCGTCAAAACATGTCATTTTACCCCTTTAGGGACTTAATGCAAAGTCAGTCATATCAATCAACCAACATACTTACTATCATACAAGTAATACTTATCCATACATACTTGAAACCATAATTTACTACAACCTAACATCAAGAAATAATATCACAAGAATGAATAACATTTAAACATATCATAAAAAGCAAGAAAACTACTCACAAGTCCTCATCAAGTCGACAAGTGCAATGACCAAGCAAATCTCCATAACCTTACTCAATCAAGTATCCTCAACAAGAAAACATGACCAATACCTAACTTTACATATCATGGCATTTTGGCTTGCATTTCATCGTATATTATCATTATAATCCAAGGCATATTCATAAATTAACTAATCAACATATAGTATCAACAGTATACCATGGTCATTATATATACATCATATAGTTTCATAACATAAACATATATAAGAACCTCCTCCTAAGACTTCCCGCAAGTCTAACTAGTGCAATGTCTAGGTAGTGTCTCATACCCCTACCTAGACTAAGCTAGACCCCTTAGGTTATCGAAGTTAGAGTTCAAATCCTTTAATTTGTTTTACCTTTTGGGAACATCTTTCCCTAACCAACATAGACCACCTGAGCTAGTGTGTAATCCGGTGACATAAGACCCTACACCGAAAGAAGGCGGACTACTTGTCAAGATAGTAGCAAAACATCAAACATAGCAACTACGTGGATCCACTAGTTAGTATTCCTATGGGGGTGACATAGTTCAAGAACTATGAGATTTGTTGGGACCCTCTTATGTGTCATGCGTAATAGTCTCTAAAATCAAGAGTAAAAAAGTGTTTTACCTTCCCTATGTGGGAAAGAACACTCTTCTATCTAGTTCAGTCGGTGCTAAGCTAGAGTCCCATTTTGAAATGTCTTTAAGTCTTTAAGTATCAATCATATCTTAATTTAGGCCATATGCTCTACCCCTTGTATAATCATCTTCATCAGTATCCCAATAAGAATTGTATGAGTATAAATCCTTCCATCATAATTCGTATAAGTGAGGTTAACACATAAACATTTCATAACATATTAATGCACATTGATAGTTTTCACCATCCTTATATCACATACACCTTATTCAACCTCACAACATAGTCAAGACATTTCAATTCAACATCATACCACCCTATTATCCTAGTATAAGTCATACTCCAATGTAATATCATGACTTAACAACAATTAATCACAATTGGAAGTAAAGATTGAGATGCTAATACTTACCAAGACTTCCTCATAGTCTATCATCATGGTTTTACCATCAACCCATAACTCAACCCAACTTGGGGAGTAACATCATCAAACAATGATAACCAATAAGAAAACATGGTCAATTGTATCTCTATAACACAATTCAACATTAGATCACAACTTGAGACAAGATACATAGCTAATTTCACCTTTACAATTCATAACATAAACCACATCTCAAGAACTAGAATGATAGGACTATAATTCATCTTAATTTAATAATAATAACACCATAGGATAGTAATTTAATTAAATATAAACCTAATTGAATGATAACAATACAATCTAGGTCAAGATCACTATCTAGGGTTAGGGATAGAGGATCATATTATTCAATTTAGACAAAACTATCAACAATTACCATAAAAAAAGTTCAATTACCTTTTAATCTAATCAATATAATTCTAAGAATTCATTAACAACTAAATGCATAACTTCAATTTCGTAACTGAATGAAACCCATACAAAAACTCAACTTTTTGAAATCTATTTTGATGGAACCCTTTGAGGAAAGAATCTCAAAGTGGAATAGAACCCATACGTTAATGTATTGTTGAGAATTGAAGATGAATACACCCTTTTTCATCCCCCAATTCACCTTCCAAAGTAAGATTGTATGGAGTCTTCCAATTAGAGAGAGAAAGAAGAGAGAAGGAAGAGAATTTATTTGAGAATTGTATTTAGGTTAATGAGGGTTGAGGGTATTTATAGTGGGGCTTAATGAAATTAATTATTCTCCCTTTAATCCCATACTAACCTCTTAACCACTTAATTAATTAAATGAAATCATTTAAAACATGGCAGTGAAACTCAACCCTCACAAACGAGATCCCAATCGACGGGCCATCTGTGAGTCGACAGACAACCCCTCTCCTTTGTCTTGCACTCCATTGTCTCGGTCAAAGACTGTGCTGGCGAGGGCTTCCTCCAATTTGTCTAAGTTTCGGACGACGGTGGCATCGATGCCCCATCAATCTACACATGGACCATAGACTTCACCTCTGCACTCTGTCGATTAGTCTAGAGACTATGCAGGTGAAGGGACCTTCTCCACCAGCCTAAGTGTGGGACGACGATGGCATGGACGCCCCATCGATCCACAAATAGGCTGTCTTCTGTATCATCGATGCACACTGTCAGGCACTGCTACATCAAACTACAGGGGTCTTCCTCAATGTCCCTTGGCTTGTTCTTGAGGAGTCGTACCCATAAGTTTCGAAACAACTAAAACATCTACCTTTCCACAAATTTTCATACATTTCCAACTCCTAAAAGTTAGTCAAATAGTTTAAGGCACACTAACATCCCTTTGAACAAACTTTTTTGACATTTTGGATGTTTTGGTTCTTAAGCCTCCGAAATGACCTATATTCATTAAAAAGGGACTTAGAAATAGTTGTTAGACTTTATGACACCTATGTTAGGCATTATGATGTGTTTTGTATTTTCAAGGTGTTACAGTTATTCATGTTACTCTTATATGGTTTTGAGACAATGATGTTCGAAAGACTTCTGCTGTTATGAAATACCTTCGGGTTTATGTTTAAAAAATGATTCAAATTCTTTCTCATTTTCTATGCTTTTATGGAATGAATGCTAAGGTCTTGTATAGTATCTCTTCGAGATGTAACACGACATATTACATCTTGGGGTGCTCTCGGGTCGTAAAACTTCGTATAGTAAAGTTTTGTCTTCTGTTACAGCAAGTGAGCCCTAAAGGAACTGGATCAAAAGTCGACGAAATGAAGAAGTCGACGTTTCACCAAATAGTTCCACGAAGCATATTTATTTCACTATACATCACAACGCTCACGGATATAAAGGAAAGTCAAAAATAGTGACGAACCAGAGAAAGGGAAAATTGCTGAATCACTCAGCCATTCACGACTAAAGATTCTGAATGGACCAACCAACACTGAATATGAAGTCTATAAATAGTAAACTCTGTTATTATTTAGACAAAGAATTTCAGGAGTAAAAACATACACTTAATATTTTATTTTTGAAACTTTGTTCTTAAGTTTTCTTTAAAGTATGGAAAGTTTGAGGAAGCTTGAAAGAAAAAATTCTTCTTCAAATCTTGGAAGTGGGTCTTCTCCATTTACCTTCCTTTGCTATTTTTAAGTTTGAATCCCTTATAACCACTTGATTCCTTTATCATTTTAATTATATTATATTATTTCTTGAAGTGTGGCTAAAACCACATTCGTGGGGTGTGATTCAGCAAATGTGTGTTGATATTAATGTTGAATTTTGCTTGATGATATGATAAGATGCATTTTAATGGTGATTTCATCTAGTGCTTGTGGTTTATTTGATGGGTTTGTAGTTGAAAATACAAAACCACCCATGTGTTTTTGGCTTGCCCGAGAGGGAGGACGAAGCCATGACCACTATGATGATGGCATAAGAAATGGGTCGACATGAGGTTCATCCCAAAAGGGTGAGACCTAGTCCCATATACAATCACTCTCCACCTAATGATTAGGGTTTTGGTAAGGCATAGGATGGTTAGTTTAGACGAGCGGGTGTCTGAGAGGGAACTTACTTTCACCTAAAGCTTAGCCTAGTCACCATTGTCTTGCAAATTTTCAAATCAAAAGCATGTACCCATTAGTTTGTGTCGACAGATATGGCGGTCACACCCCCAAGAACTCTCTCCCATACTTGTTTTCTCTTATATTTTTACCATTCTGCTACTTGTGAAAACACCCTTTCTTGGTATTTGATACTTTAGTGTCACAAATTGAATTTAATTTTAACTCAAACATATCTTGAGCTATGACTATTTACAACGAAATTTTAAGTAGGTACTACTTTCACTAATACTCCCTAAGGACACGAACCCAACCCTTGGTTGGGTTAATTTACTATCTTTGATTCGTATACACTCAAACTGTAGTTTAGTGTCGTTGATCACGAAATATAAAAGATACACATATTGAAACATCAAATTTTAAGAAATTCAGGGCCCTGCATATACGATGAGGGGCCCATGATTTCGCAGGGAAGGGTCCATCCCATCTGGCACATGTAATTCTCCCTATGAATGCGGTGACCATTTTCTATGGTCCATGTGAATTCAGACCATTTCCCACAAATGCAAAGGATAAATTTGGCCAACTTCAGATGATGTATATATACTTGTTTAGGCAACTTCAAAAACTCTGAAAAGGTATTTAGAATTCATTCGGAGCCCCATGCATGAAAACATATGCCACCCTATAATATTCAACATTCCAAACTCAACGAAGAAGTAAAAACTTCTATATAAGGTGATCTCAATATAAAGTGGGCCCACACAAAAACTCAAGTTTAGGAAAAAAACCTATAATATGACTGAAAATCTATAATATGACTGAAAATTATTCATGAACCATTAGGATCTACGCGAAGGATTGTTTCTAGACAAAACTTGACATTTTAGAGTTATTCGCACTCATGGAATTCTCATTCGAGCATGTTTACAAAGAGTTTTCACCAAGGTCAAAGTTAGTCTAATCGCACAAATTCACATCAAATTCCTTAAGAGTACTCAAGCTCGTACTCTACAAAATTGCAGAAAAGAAAGAAAATTAGTACTAGAGAACCAATGGGAACTCATCAAGTACCCTTAGCTGACTATAAAAAAGTGGTGCACCCTCAGCCTTGACAAACTATCCGAATCTTCAAATACTACAACCTTCAAAGAAATAAGAATCAAGCCCATTCTAGCAATTACTATCTTGCCCCGATACTAACCCCAGCCTAAACAGGACCTAGGATCACGAGTAACCCCAAGCTAACCATGTGTCTGGCCCATCATAATCATATTAAAGTTAAATAAGTATCACACGAAGTATGCGGAAGCTAAAAGTAGTGGATATCTTAAAATGGGGAACGAAACTCATAGAGTCTTAATATATAAAATATACTAAGAGTTTACTGATAACTCAAAAATCAACCAAAGCTCAAGGTTAATATACTACTCTGTATGAAAACCCTCTAACTAAATTGAGTTGTTCAATACATCCCCCCCCCCCAAGCTAACTCTAACAAAACCAAAATTGAAAATAAAGACTAAAATGGAAGCATGTCTTTTATCCTTTATATATGACTACTCACCACTAAAGCTACTGATTGTAAACCGAAATTTTTTCAAAGCCTGATCTGGATGTTGATGTACTTAAAACTACATCATAAAGTGATTAGCAAAGAGTATGATATGGATACTAAGTTTGACAATTCCATGTAGACGAAACCATGCATAATTGAGCAATAACATAAACTAAGTAAGAATGTAAACACTGAAACATAACTAAAAATCGAAGTTGAATGCAATGAAAAACTTATGATCATGAAAAATAACTTTTTGAACTGATTTGTAAAGTAAATACGAAAAATATGGTCCAATGAACTAAGAGTGTAACTCTAGAAGCTACTATTAACTGATAAAAAATCATGTGAACTAAACATGGATTCCTATGTACATGCCCCATTAAGATGACCCAATATACCTTCCTAGAGGTATAAAGGCATGACTGGTGTGATGACTTAATATGATGTCCAATAGAGGGTACTTATAATCCTATAGGGGAACGTAGTTCGAGGACTATGAGGGTATGCTGAACCCTAGTCCAACTGGGTGCTAAGTATACTCATAACTCAATATGTATATGATACAAATGTAACTAAAATATTGAATAGATCAAATGTTGACATGAAATGTGATAGTGCAACATTTATGTACTGATAATGTGACATTTGAAATCAGGGGCGTGATTATCTTTTTAACTGACCTAGCGAGTATAATTCATGAACAAGAGAATTTATACAAACTAGGGTTCTGATTTTCATACATGGAATAAAGAAAACTTTCAAAGAAAAATGGATATATAGACTATTTATTATATAGTATCTGAAATCATAATAATTTCCCAAGATTTTACAAGCCCTACAAGCTATGTAGAATCAACGAAATTATCAATTCTAGGGACCTAGTGGATGAAAGGAACCCATTAGTGAAATACCACATACTTGGTTACTAAATCTACGGAGAAATCCTTCGATTTTAGGGGCTGAAACTTTGAAGAACAATGCTTATTGTTCTGGGGAGGTTTGGTCGACATTTTCTTATTATTGCTCCAAGTTTGGTTGATTATTGGAGAATAAGGGTTTTAGGTAAGTGTGGCTAAGTTATTAGGCTTAGAGTAGGTAAAATGATGTATTTTAGGAATCAAATTATATAGTTGAACTTCCCAACGTATAGAGGTAAGGATCAAAATTACCCTGGCTTAAATATGATGAGTGCCACCTACTACAGAACTCACGAATCATCGTTTGCCCTAACAACCGTTGGTAGGGGTTATCTGTCAAGCTCTTGCTGACTCTGATATGAGATTTTAGCAAACTCGGTGGCCTGCTCACCTCACCTACAGTCCCTAGGTCCAATAATGGACCATGCGGGTTGATTGTGGGTGGGGTCAGAGCCATAAACATTTGGTGCCAAATGACGAACCCCACCTACTGACTGTGTTAGACCACAGACCATCGGTGGCTTCCGTTGTTCTTGCATCAGGTCCTGGAATGTTGATTTTTTTATATTTTCTTGTATTCAAGGTGTTACAATTACAATAGTAATAGAAGACATATACGATTGAAGTAAGCCAAATTATAAACAACATCATCAGATTCTCAACATTACCAAGTCAACTTTCACAACTAATGAACTATTATTATAACATATCACTCATATATATATATATATATATATATATATATATATATATATATATCAATTAAGAATAATGAGGTGTAATGCAATGTATATGTCATACGAAATGATTCATGTTTATTCTACAAATACAAATTTGCTACTCATCAGCTTTTCGAGACCTATAAGAAACATATTAGTACAAGCACCAGTGATCATATAGATTGTGTCACATCGTTCTCTCATCATCATATCACATTACTTCATTGTTTGTTTTTTTATCATGTCCTTCTATTTTTCATCAATTCCACATGTGTCATCTCACTTTAGAGTCTCAGCAGCAATACAAATAGCAAGGTCATATGTATAAGAAGATGATGACAAGTAGCACATCAAAATTCAAAAATCATCATGGAATATAATGAATAAAGGATCATAACCTTCATTTAGGTCAACTCATGGGCATAATACACAACAATAGCTCAACAAAAACTAATCTTGCAGGTCTTACTCTAGAATCCATGTCTTTACTTTTTAATAGGTACACATGTACACCCTCACCATTCCCCATTACTATCATCATTAAGACACATCAAACAAGGTCTAACACATTTTGTCAAATTGTAAAAAAAGAAGTTCCACTTGGTTTAAAGTGAAGAAATTAAATTACTACTTGAGCCTTCCCTTTAAAAAGAGTCTCACAATCTACACAATCTAAAAAATTAGAGAATCCTCATAAGAAAATATGAACCATGATACTCATAATGCATTTTGAAAACTGTCTCAAATTGCTCGAAAATGTCCAACCTGAGGACTAAGGGTAATTCTCAATTTTACAAAATAAAATGCTACCCAAAAATTTAGGAGCACAAATGCGAAAGGGTATCGATAAATGAGTTAGAGATCATCCTTGAAAGTCCAAACTACTAAAACCCATGTTCGTGAAAAAATTTCCAAAATTTGAATTTGATATCATTTATTATGATATTAGAGTCGTGAAATAATAGATGGACATGAAGGTTTGCCTTTAAAATAACATTCACAACAACATCATCCTGAAAAACCTAAACTAGTTAGAGATCATATTTAATAGTCCAAACTAATAAAACAAAAGTTCATGAAAAAATTCAAAAAAGTTGAATTTGATATCATTTATTTTGATATTAGAATCGCAAAATAATATATGGATATGAAGTTTTGGAGGTAAACAAACTTACTCACCAACTTAATCTTAAACATCCTTTTATAAATTGTCTAAGTTGAGCTCTTAAGACCAAAAATATAAGAATGGAGAATGAATCACGTTTTCGGATATTAAGTGATGCCCATGTACATTGTTCTATGTGATTGAATTACCCTCTACGTAATCAAGAACAACGAAATAAGTCAATCCCACTTTTGATTTATGCAATTGCGACACCAAGTACCCGATCGCGATGGAAAAGGTTTATGACCTATGAGATCCCATCAAGGAATCAGGGATTATAATGTACAAGGATCACAAACTATGTAATTGCACATAAGGTCTCATAGTGGACAAGAAAAATTCATTAAAGTGACAATGATCATGACTTAAAGTTCTCCAAATGGACCCCTGAAGATTTGTTTGATATTTTATGCACGTATACCAAATATGCTACCCTACATAATTTGAAATTCCAAAAACCATTGGAATAATCATAACATGAATCACAGGTCTACTTGACCCGATAATATTAAAACCACATGTCGTTCCACACAAAAAATAAACTTCTCCTAAACCCCCAAAACAAAACTAAGAATTCACCTAGGCCTAAAACCTCCTCCTTAATCCAATGGAATTTATGAAATTCACTTCAGGCAAGGAATAAAAGTTAAAAAAACTCAAACACTAGCCTAAATTCACCTATATATCCCACTCATTTCTCAAATCAACGTAAAAGTTTTGGAATCGAAAATTACAATACCCCTAGACCGAATTCCATAGTGCAAAGTTGCTGAAATTAAAAGATATTTAAAAAAATTTTAGCTCTGGATATTGATTTAAGTCACTTATATAAACTCAAAATCTTCTGAAACTCCAAGAAAATCTCAATTTTTTCTATCCAATTTCAAAACAAGCCTCGCAAACTGATCTCACGACTCGGGATACTTATCGAGCCGAAGAGAGGATAGAATGGTAATTTTCTAGAAAAACTTAGAAAAGATCTTCAGTGTAGAGAAAATGACATGGCTGATGAGGTTTAACCTCTCTCCAAAAGAAACTGCATAAATAAAAAGTAAAAAAACTAAAAAAAAGGCTATGAGTTAGAGAGATTAGGACTTAGGGTTGATTTGAATTCTTTTCTGAGGGGTAAAGGGATAATGTTGGGCATGGGTTATTGATGTTGCTGAGTTTATTAGGAATAATGGAATAATAAATCAAATTAACTGAAATACATAAAGTTTAGGTTGAAAATTCAAGGGATTTTCCTTCTTATTCCAAGTTCTCTTGGTGTCTAGTATCCTTTTTTTAAAAAAAAAAATATTAGCATATTAATATCAAGAAAGCAATTAATTTATTAATACATAACAAATTTATAATAGAGGCCCAGTGAAATAATTTAAAAATGAAAGGGTAAACGATAGGTGTCAACATTGAAAGCTAATAAACCATGTTTATGTGAAACTTTCAGCAAAGCAAAGTACGTTGAGTTTTAAATGCCGGACACATGGCTCATGTTATGTTGATTTGACCTAGAATTTTGGCAAACTATTGAGAAAATGGCCAAAAGCCCCCCCCCCCCCCCCAATCTATATCAGAATTCCAAACTACATAGTCATACTTTATGGGGGTCCTATCACACCCCTGAATTTTACAAAACTAAAATTATTACCTCCCTGAACGCTTAGCTGGCAAAGTGAGTGTATCTCACTCTTTTTGAAAAAGTGAGCATCCAAAACAATATTAAAATTTCGTTTTAAGTATCTATTTTTAGTAAATATATTTATTTTAAATTATTTATTGTTCTTATTTGTTTTCTTTCTTCTCCATATCAATAAAAATCAAATATCTTCATATTTTACCATATCTAAGTCATTGTTGTCAGCACCATCTCCAATGAATTCGTCATTTGATTTCAAACAATTTTTTCTACTCATGTAAAACTCTTGCAAAACCAATCAACCTAAATCAATTGTAGATAAATTTACATATTAATATCACCTCAAAATACTTTAGATCTGATTTGAGAAAAATCAAGTGCTTAATCTCTATAGGGTTGAAGGATTCTTGAAACATTCCTCCCAAATTCATTGTCCGATTTATGTTTGTATGTTCACCTAATTTGGGAGGCAACACTAGAAATTGCAAAATGGGGCACACCATTTTTCTTCTTCCTTGCCTTTTAAGAACTATCATCTTGGGGATCTGGGTTGAATTCAAATTCATTTTCCCCCTAATATATCCTTTAGTTATCAATCTCAAATCTCAGTTAATCAACTACACCTCAAAAATTGTCATTATCAATCTAATTTAATCGTCAATCATCGGTGAATCGGGCTTTCCCTCTTTAAAATTATTGATGATGATGTGGAAGATATCAAAGACTCCTCATCTTTCTCGAGAGCTTCGGTGACCTCCATTAATGGCAATAATAATTTTCCTTGTTCGTCCTCTCTCCCCTATTCCTTCTCTTTTTTAATTGTTTTAGATTTTCAAAGCAATGTTCAAATATTCTGATATCATATTCACCTATATTTATCAAAGACTCTGTACATTATTCACCTATCTTCTTCAAAGACACAATTTTGATTAACTTATGGTGTTTTAGTAATGTTGAAAATGGTGAAAGTTCTTTGGTGATAGAAGGGATGATGTGGAAGATATCAAAGACTCCTCATCTTCCTCGAGAGCTTCAGTGACCTCCATTAATGGCAATAATAATTTGCCTTGTTCGTCCTCTCTCCCCTATTCCTTCTCTTTTTTAATTGTTTTAGATTTTCAAAGCAATGTTCAAATATTCTGATATCATATTCACCTATATTTATCAAAGACTCTGTTCATTATTCACCTATCTTCTTCAAAGACACAATTTTGATGAACTTATGGTGTTTTAGTAATGTTGAAAATGGTGAAAGTTCTTTGGTGATAGAAGGGATGGGTGAAAATAAAAAAAAAGTAAAGGAATATAAAAAATTTTAAAAATATATAAATGATGACGTTTCCACGTGTAAAATGCGTGAAACTCACATGCCACCATAGATATGGTTATAATTTCATTTTTGAACTGTTCAAGGGGTTATAAGACACCGTGAACTTTAAGTGTGTAGTTGGAAATTTTGGTATACGTCGAGGGGGAATTTTACTATTTTCTCCAAATAATTTAATGAATCTTCAGATCTTAATAAAATTATTCTAAGAAGATTATCATATATGTTCAAGCTAAACCCTTTGAACACCCAAATGAAGGATGGAACCAAATTATCAAAGTTTGATGATGGGAAAAGGTGGATTCAATTTTGTTTCAAAAGACTAGTGGAATAGTATTTAACATATTGGATATCAAATATATTATTTGTAGTTGATGTAGTATGTCTGTTCATGAAACCACCTACCTCCCCTCACTTGGAGGTTCTTAGATGTCACGACTAGAATCTAGACCCCAAACGAGACCGGCGTCGTTAATCTCTCAGAGGTCGCAGACAAGCCTACTTGCGTTATTCATACTTCACTTAGGTTAATTTTAGCGGATATTTTGAAACTTTTTATTCTTTAACATACTTGCTAAACATTCTTAACATTTCATAATTGTTCATCATCAACCGTATCACATTAATAGATAAGCAACTGGAAGAAATAGTTCATTAAGTATTAAGTGTATAATTGCCAAAATGGCACCAATACAAAGTCTAAATAAAAACAGGAAAGAAATGCTAGTGGAACATGCTCCACTAGCTCAACTCTAAAACTAAACTAGAATGTAAAACAGTAGCATCCTCTAAAGCATGAGGACCTACAAGGACCGGATGAATGCTGAAAGTGCGGATATCTACAACGACGATCCTGTAGGTCTATCGTCAACTTGTGCCTGCACCTAAAATAGTATAGTTGTATAGGGTAGTACACACTTGTACTAAGTATGGGTATATGCAATCACACACAAAGGACATTCATGAGAAATAATAGCTCTTCCCTAACAACATGATTATAGGAAGTCAAGTCAGTGGACTTGCCAATTTGGATTATGAAAGTCACTGAACTTCCCAAATTTGGATTAGGAAAGTCCATGACCTTCCCAAATTTGGATTAGGAAAGTCATTCCATGAGGGTAACATGCATCATCATAGACTTGACATTAAGAATTTCCAAAATTAGGGCTATACATACGGGTGCTCAACTAGGGAGTCTTCATCAGCAAACACAGAGTCTGCTTCATTCATTTATACGTACTTCATTTCATTTCGTTCATAGGCTAGAGTGGACATTGGCTATACCTAGGGTGTAGTTAAGACTTTCATCAGGTTTGCTATGCAATGATCAAGAATAACCTAATTTCATTACCTGACTCTAGCTCACCTCTTGATTATACTATCCTAACACCTTTTGGTATCATTCATTTTATTATGTGCTTCATTTGAGGCTGGCCTCATTCATTCATTGGGAACTTTAAATTTAACCGATATAGATCATGTGAGCATTATGAAATCCACTGTCTCCCCCACACCGAAAAAAGGTGGAATCATCGGACAAAGTGACCCAATAACATGCTAGAGCACATTGGAATTTAACCCCGCAAGATCCCTATATTGGCAATCTATGTTCAAAGACTATGAGATGTAAGGAGATCCATACCCGGCAAACCGGACATTGTCATCTCATGAGAAATTTGTGAACCTCCAGCCTTCCCGAAAGAAGGCATCACCGCTCATAGCTAGTCTATCAGTGCTTAGTATAAAGTTCCATTACATTCATCTCATACGTCATGGAAGATGGATTCTAGTATGAGGACATCATAGCTCATTAGATGATTTCTCATCACATTATTCGTATTGAATGTGTTAAGATCAATACTCTCATTAGAGTGTTTATAGAGAAAGGTCTCTTCATTATCTTACACTCTCATAGGTGAGTACATATTGGTAACTTTTAGTTAGATTCATTTCAGATTGCTCTCATTATTTATATTAGCCTCATATCATGTTGTCACAACATTCTTCATCATTGTCACCTTTGCCTTTCATAGTTACTCACCTCTTATTACGGGAATGTTCATTTTATGAGATGTCAATACACTTGGTCATTTGGTGTGTTTCACACCCTTAATTAACCCTTCAAGGGTTTCATTATTTTATTGTTCATTTCATCATTTCATAGTTCATCTCATCATATGCCAATGCACTGAGCCATTTAGTGTATCTTAAACTCATACTTAACCCTCCTAGGGTTCATCATCTCATTGCATTCATCTTAAGTTCACTTACTTTTGAACGTATGTTAGACTTATGTGTCTATACATACAAGCCATGGGGCTTCATTCATAGTTCGTTAAGTGATTCTTAATTTGCTATGATTATGTAGTACAAGACTTATGTATCTTGTATATGTCAAGATCTTGATTTTGATCTAGGTAGGTGGTATTATTCTTTGATATTTTGTTAATGGATGACTTATGTATAATTACGGAAGTTTGACCAAGGGAACCCAAGTTCGAATCTCTTGGATAACATTTACATTTTCATTGATTTTATTTTTAATGTCCATGACATTGGGACTCTAGATTGAACCCAACATTAATATTATATATCTTTAGTTCTATACTTGATTTTCTTCTTAAATTTGCCGAAGGGTTTTGGGTTCGAACCCCCACAACCCTTTTGTATTTTTCATTAACATCACTTTGCCCATTTTTGCCCAAAACAAGAGGTTTTTGGATCAAACCCCCGCAGCATCTTTGATTTTTATCATTTAATTCGTCAGAATAGGGAGGTTGTGGGTTTAAACCCCCACAGCCTCCTTATTTTAATTTAGTTTCTCTAGGGGCTTGGGAGGTTGTAGGTTTTAATCCCAATCCTCCCATTTATTTGGTTAATTATTTTTCTCCTCTTTCTCCTCCAGTTTGCGAGTTCGAATCCCCCAGCCCCCTTTTTTTTTCTTTTCTTTTCTCGCGAATTTATACTGGTCAGGTTCGAGTCCCCTTAGCCCCATTTTCTTTTTCCCTTCTCGCAAAACTAGTAGCCAGGCTCGATTCCCCTTAGCCCCATTTTCTTTTTCCCTTCTCACGAAACCATTATCTAGGTTCGATTCCCCTAAGCCCCATTTTCTTTTTCCTTTTTTTTCGCGAATACAGTAGCTAATGGGTGAGGTCACAGGTTCGAATCCTGGTGGCCTCACCTCTTTGAAATGCATTAATTTCCAGATTTCTTGTTTAAGCTTTAGCCTAAAATAACATGTCATAGTTGCTGGAAATTTTAGTCACTCTTCAACTCATTTTCATCAATATTTTCACATGATTCGAAGGGTGCATTCATAAATAGTTTTGATACATTTTTAGGTGCATCTTTCATAAGTTTATTTGGCTAAAATATTGTTATTCAATCAAACATATTTCATTACAATGAAGATCACATTTTATACCCATTTAACACATTAAATACACATAATCAACTTGTTAATTCATACGTCTAACAGTGAGCTCATTGACTGCCAAAGTTCACTGCCAACGTGCACCCACACAAATCATTTTTTTATCATACATTGCTTGTGATTTTCGTGATTTCACCTGCATAAACATATTCACATTCAATACAAAAACATCATACACGCCTAAATCTACCAGCACAAACCCAACCTACAAAGTCATTTGGGAGCTAGTGACAAGGACATGCAACAGGGGAAAACCTTAGTTTCGGAGTGAATATCTTGAATTGTAAGGGACCTCGTGGGAAAGGGACCAACAGAGAAGAAACCCATACCTTTTGACGTTTAATCCACACACGACCTTCTATCCAAAACCCTCTCCAATCACGTCCAACACCAAAACTTTCACCAATTCTTGACGGACCACACCTCCCTTTTGCCTAACGTTTTTGGTTAACTTGCTTTCTTAGAATTTTTGTGTTTGTTCTTCAAGTGTGAAGAAATTTTGTTGTTAAACAGTTCTTGAGTTTTCTTTTGTTAGGCAGAGCATGAGAGAATGAGATTTGAGAGATGTGAAAGAGAGTTGAGTGATGTGAAAGAGATTCATAAGGATTAGGACTGTAGGTTTGAATTTAGTCAAAGTAAGGTTTAATTTAATTAATAAAATTTGATTTATTTAGCTTAGTTTAAATGACCATTATGCCCTTAAAAAATTCAGATTTTTAATCATCAGTTAAATCCTTAATTTGATGTTTCTAGTAGGGCTCGAACCCGAGTGACACCCCATTTGCGAAAATGGGTCACTTTGGGTCACCCCAACCCGAATTGATCTTTTAAATTAAATTAATTAATTAAATTATTAATTCCTCGGGGTATTAAAATATTACCCTTGGCCTGGAAAAGACCATTTTACCCCTGGACCCTCAAAAATTTAAATTTCCTCTTTTAAGTCTGGTGAAGACTTTTTCGATTAAATCTTCATTTTTGAGAGCCTCACATGTTTGGTTCCAACCTTTCCAAGCTCAACTAACTCCCCAAGTTAGTTGTCTTGGTCGTATTAAGGGTTCTGAGGTCTTGTTTTACGCGTATAAATTCGTGTGAACCTTGTCTAATCGCAAGCATTCTTGACACCTTAAGTATTTATCCTATTCATTTTTAGGGTAGTTACATTATCCCCCCCTTAGGAACATTCGTCCCCGAATGACACTACCACTTCATATCGTAATGCCAGTCAGATCATAATAAAATCACTATGCACATTCAAGCAATAACAACAAATACAGAGAGATAAGGAACGTAGGCTTAAGAGTAGGAAGTCTAACCTCAAGAGCTTAAAAGATGAGGGTAGCGGGATCTCATGTCGGCCTCAGCCTCCCACGTAGCACCCTTAACAAGATGATTTTTGCAGAATACCTTCCTTGTTCCTCAGCTGCTTGACATGTGTGTCTAAGATCACAATAGGTACCTCTTCATAATACAAGTATTCACCAACCCCCAAACCTTCAACATGTAGGATTGATACTGGATCACCTAGGCACTTCTTCAATATATAGACATGAAAGACTGGATGAACAGAATCTAGCTCCGCAGGCAATGATAACTCATACGCCACCTCACCCACACACTGTAGGATATCATATGGCCCAACATACCTCAGACTCAGCTTCCCTTTTCTACCAAATCTCATCACCCCTTTCATAGGTGATATATTCAAGTAAACATGGTCACCAACATCAAACTCTAAGGGCTATTTTCTGTTATCAGCATATGACTTCTTCCGACTATAAGTAGTAGACAACATGTCCCTAATCACTCAGACATTCTTAACGGCCTCGTTAATGATCTCTAAACCCAAAATGGATGACTCTCCAACATCGAATCACCAAACTTGAGATCTACACCTCCTACCATATAGTGCCTCAAACGGTGCCATCCCAATGCTGGAGTGATAGCTATTATTGTACGAGAACTTTATGAAAGGCAGATGGTCATCCCAATTACATCTGAAGTCAATCACACACGCTCTCAACATGTCCTCCAATATCTTAATGGTGCGCTCTGCCTGCCCATCTGTCTGAGGATGAAAGGCAGTGCTAAGCTTTACCTGCGTGCGCAAGCTCTTTTGGAAAGATCTCAATAAATGTGAAGTAAACTGAGCTCCTCTACCTGAAATGATAGACAATGGAATCCCATTACATCTCACAATCTTATCAATGTAGAGTCTCGCATAATCCTCGGCTCTGTAGGTAGACTTCACAGGGATAAAGTGGGCAGACTTAGTCAATCTGTCCATAATAACCCATATGGAATCATGCTTCCTCCTAGTCCTCAGAAGACCAACCACTAAGTCCATATTAATGGACTCCGTCTTCCAGTTCTGAACCTCAATAAGCTGAGTCAGACCACCAGGATTAAGATGCTCTTCCTTAACCTACTGACAATTTGGACACTCGGCCACAGATTCTGCAATGTCCTTATTTCTACCATCCCACCAATAAATCTCCTTAAGATCATGATACATCTTGGTGGAACCTGGATGTATGGAATATGTGAAACCATGGGCCTCTACAATAATCTTGGTCAACAAATCATCCACATCCGGTACACAGACTGTCTTTATACATAAGTATGCCATAACCTCCCAAAGCAAAAGAATCATTCATCTTCATCAGTACTGATTCCTTTAGCTCCATCAACACAGGATCTAGATGCTGACCCTTCTTGACTTCAACTACCAAGGATGATTCAGAACTAGGATGAACTGAAACATCCCCATTAGTAGAGTAAACTGATCGCACACCCAATATGGCCAGTCTGTGTACATCATTCACCATCTCCTTATTCTCATCCTCAACGTGGGTTGTACTTCCCATGCTCATCCTGCTCAAAGCATCATCTACAACATTAGCCTTACCTGGATGGTAGTGCACATTCATGTCATAATCCTTCAACAGCTCCAACCTTCTCCGCTGACGTAGATTCAACTCCCTTTGTGTGAAAACATATTGGAGACTCTTATGGTCTGTGAACACATCCACGTGCACTCCATACAAATAACTCCTCCACAGCTTCAGTGCAAACACCATAACTGCCAACTCCAGGTCATGAGTGGGATAATTTTTCTCATAAACCTTGAGTTGTATGGAAGCATAGGATATCACCTTACCAGCCTGCATAAGAACACAACCAAAACCAACCCTAGATGCATCACAATAAAACGTGTAATTCTCACCACACTTGGGTAGAGTAAGCACCGGTGCTGAAGTGAGTTTGTCCTTGATCTCCTGGAAACTCTTCTCACAAGTTTTCGTCCATTCAAACTTGGATTTCTTCTTAGTTAGAGCTTTCAATGGGGCAGCAATGGAAAAAAAGCCATACACAAACCTGCGGTAGTAACCAGCCAATCCCAAAAAGCTAGGAATGTCAGCAGGAGTAAGAGGCTTTGGCCAGTCCTTCACAGCCTCAGTCTTCCTGGGTCCACCTCCACACCCTGATCGGACACAACATGACCCAGGAAGGTCACTGATCTAAGCCAAAATTCACACTTGCTTAATTTGGCATACAACTGGTGCTGTCTAAGTACCTGCAAAATTAGTCTCAAATGTTGTTCATGCTATTCCTTGGTCTTAGAGTAGATCAGAATGTCATCAATGAATACTATGATGAACTATTCAAGGTATTCACGGAAGACCTGTTCATGAGATTCATAAATGAGACAGGTGCATTCCTGAGACCAAATCACTTGAATAAAACACATAGTCACCATAGCGGGTACGAAAGGCTATCTTTGGGATATCTCCATCCTAACACTAAGCTAATCGTACATTGAACAAAGATCAATTTTCGAAAATAAACTAGACCCTTGGATTGTCAAACAAGTCATCTATCTTTGGAAGTGGATACTTGTTCTTGATAGTGACTTTTTTTACTTGCCGATAATCGATACACATTCTAAGGGTGCCATCTTTCTTCTTTAAAAACAACACTGGAGTGACCCAAGGGGATATGCTCGGCAAAATGAAACCCTTATTACTGAGATCTTTTAACTGCAGCTTCAACTCTTTGAGTTCTTCTCGAGCTATTCTATAAGGAGTAATTAAGATTTGTTTAGTATCGGGTTCTAAGTCGATACCAAAGTCGATCTCTCAAAGGGGAGGGACTCCAGGAAAATCTTCAGGAAACACATCTAGGAACTCATTCACTAAATGCACTGAGTCTATGGAAGGAAGTCATGATCTAAATCATTAACACTCACAAGATGACGTAGTAACCCCTTTGACATCATTTTATTGGCCTTATGATTTTGAAATCAATGGATTAAAACGACTTGAATTGTACCCCTCCCAGACTAACTCTTCTTCATTAGGGAAGCGAAATCTCACCACTCTACTACAACGGTCCAAGCGAGCATAACAACTGTAAAACCAGTCCATGCCAAGAATAACATCAAAATCATTCATGGGTAACTTAACCAAGTTTGCACACATAGTCTTACAACTTACAACTATTGGGCAATCCTTGTATACCCTATCAGTTCTTACATTTTATCCTAAAGGAGTACTAACCACTATAGGATCATGCAGAACTTCAGGTAGTACTTCAAAAGTAAGGGCAAGCAAAGGAGTCACAAAGGAAAGGGTAGAACCTAGATCAAGTAAAGCATAAAACATCATACCTATGACCACATCAGCAGACTTCTCCTGCTCCTCCCATCCCTTCAGGGCATAGAATCAGTTCCTCTTGAGAGGCTCGGCTGCTGCTGCACCTTGTGGGTTAGGCCTAGGCTGAGCATTACCTCCAGCCTGCCTTTGTTCTGTGGACAGTCTCTTACCACGTGTCCACTCTTACCACAACCGAAGCAGGCATTTTTGCCCTGTCTATACTCTTCACTGTGAGCTCGGCCACACTTAGAAAAATTATTCTTAGGACGTTGTATCTCACCTCCATTTCCCTTCTTGGTCTCAGTTCTTCCTTCTTGAGGTGTAGCACCCCTATAAGGATTGGAATTCCCAGAACTTTGTTGCCCCTTTTTGAACCTTGGCTGCTCACGGACGCCAAAGTTGTTTCTATGGCCTTAATGACTAGGACCTGCCTGATGTTGAGGCCTAAGCCTTCTAAAATCACAAACACCTCTTTTTCTACGGCTGTCCTCTACCTGCTGGACATGCACCATCAACCTGGAAAGATCCATATTATCATGGAGGATCGCAGATCGACACTTCTCCTCAAGGTCTCCATTGATACCTATGAGGAACCTGCTCATCTCATCCCTGCTTTTAGAAACCAGGGTAGTAGCATACATGGATGATTTCCAAAAAGCTTAGTATTCTCCCCATTCTTTCTATTAAATACTAGGGAAATTAACATACCTTGATAGCTTAACAAACTTTAGGGAATACACCCTGACTGTCATAGAGCCTTGTTTAAGGTTTATGAACTCCTCAACCTTGGATTCCCTCAACTCTTTGGGGAAGAATATCTCCATAAATATTGTCTTGAACAACTCCCAAGTGACTGATACTCAACCTAAGACAGGGCTATCTTGCCATATCTTGCACCAAATCTGTGCAACATCCTTGAGCTGATAGGAAGTCAGCTCAGCCTTCTTAATATCACTGGCCCCCATAGCCACCAGGATCTTATGCACCTTGTCTACAAACTCTTGAGGATCCTCTGATGTCTTATACCTCTAAATATAAGAGGATTCATCCTCATTAAATCTCGCAGTCTGTCAACCATGCTGCAAAACGGTGGGTTCTCCGTACGAACATCATGTCAGTTAACTTGGGCAGTCATAGCTTGAGCTTGCATCGTGATGGCATGTGACATCGGGCTAGACATTCCCTCACCTCAGCATCAGTCAACCCAACTGGGTTAACTTGAATGGCCACTCCTTCAGCTGGGGCTTGGGGTGGAACTTGATCGTCCCAGTAGCTGGTCCTCCTCTCCTCTAACCAATAGCCCCCTAGTGTTCATTCTTTGAAAACAACAAGGATTGCTGTTAGACACGCTCATAACACAATGAAATCTGACATTACATAAGGCGCGATACGATTAGTAGAAGGGAAATTTTTCCTACGCATCATGTAGTCTCTAATCCAGGATAGTGGTGCACTTCACACACATGACTTAGAAACTACTCAATGTGGTTGATGTGAACTTATTCTTTTCCAAATTTAACCTAGTGCTCTGATAACAACATTGTCACGACTGGAATGTAGACCCAGATGAGACCGGCGTTGTTACCCTCTCAGAGGTCGCAGACAAGCCTACTTGCGTTATTCATACTTCACTTAGGTTAATTTTAGCAGAAAATTTAAAACTTTTTGTTCTTTAACATACTTGCTAAACATTCTTAACATTTCATAATTGTTCATCATCAACCATCTAACATCAATAGATAAGCAACTGAAAGAAATAGTTTAATAAGTATTAAGTGTATAATTGCCAAAATGGCACCAATACGCAGTCCGAATAAAAACAGGAAAGAAACGCTAGTGGAACATGCTCCACTAGCTCAACTCTAAAACTAAACTAGAATATAATACAGTAGCATCCTCTAAAGCATGAGGACTTACCAGGACCGGATGAATGCTGAAAGTCCGGATATCTGCAACGATGATCCTGTAGCTCTATCATCCACCTATGCCTGCACCTAAAATAGTAGAGTTGCATAGAGTTAGTATACACATGTACTAAGAATGGGTATATGAAAGCACACACAAAAGACATGCATAAGAAAGAATCGCTCTTCCCTAACAACATTATTATGGGAAGTTAAGTCAGTTGACTTGCCAAATTTGGATTATGAAAGTCAGTGAAATTTCCAAATTTGGATTAGGAAAGTCCATGAACTTCCCAAATTTGGATTAGGAAAGTCATGCTAAGAGAGTAACATTCATCATCACAAATATCATATTGCACACAGCACATAACATATAACACATAGATTCTTTCATATATTCATTCATATGACATGAGACCTTGGAATCATGGACTTGATATTAAGATTTTCCAAAATGGGGCCCAATATATGGGACCTCAACTAGGGAGTCTTAATTAGCAAACACAAAGTCTGCTTCATTCATTCATACGTACTTCATTTTATTTTGTTAATAGGCTATATTGGACACTAGTTATACCTAGGGTGTATTTTAAGACTTTCATTGGGTTTGTTGTGCAATGATAAAGAATAACCTAATGTCATTAACTAAGTCTAGCTCACCTCTTGATTATCCTATCCTAACACCTTTTGGTATCATTCATTTCATTATGTGCTTCATTTGAGGCGTGCCTCATTCATTCATTTGGAACATTAACTTTAACCGACATAGATCATGTGAGCATCATGAAATCCAGTGTCACGCCCACACAAACAGAGGTGGAATCACCGGCCAAAGTGACCCTATAACATGCTAGCGTACATGGGAATTTAACCCTGCCAGATACCTATATTGGCAGTATAGGTTTGAAGACTAGGAGATGTAAGGAGACCCATACCCGGCAAGTCGGACAGTCTAATCTCATGAGAGTTACGTCAACCTCCGCCCCTCCGGAATAAAGGAATCAACGCTCATAGCTAGTCTATCGGTGCTCAGTATAAATTTCAATTACATTCATCTCATATTTCATGGAAGTTGGCTTCTAGTATGAGGACATCATAGCTCATTAGATGATTTATCATCTTATCATTCGTATTGAGTGTGTTAAGCTCAATACTCTCATTAGAGTGTTCATAGAGACTTGTCTCTTCATTATCTTACACTCTCATAGATGAGTACGTATTGGTAACATTTACTTAGACTCATTTGAGATGTCTCTCATGATATACATTAGCCTCATATCATGTTGTCACCACATTCTTCATCATTGTCACCTTTGTTTTTCATAGTTACTCAGCTCTTCTTACGTAAATGTTCATTTTATCAGATGCCAATACACTTGGTCATTTGGTGTGTTTTCACACTTACTTAACTCTTCTAAAGTTTCATTATTTCATTGTTCATTTCATCATTTCATAGTTCATGTTATCATATGCCAATGCACTTTTCCGTTTGGTGTATATTACACTCATACTTTACCGTTCTAGGGTTCATCATTGCATTACATACAGATTAGGTTCACTTACTTTTGAATGTATGTTAGACTTATGTGTCTATACATACAAGACATGGAGCTTCATTCATAGTTCGTTAAGTGAATCTTACTTTCCTAAGATTATGTAGTACAACACTTATGTATCTTGAATATATGTCAAGATCTTAATTTTGATCTAAGTAGGTCGCATTATTCTTGGATATTTTGTTCACGTATGACTTATGTATAAATACCGAAGTTTGGGCAAGGGAACCCAAGTTCGAATCTCTTGGATAACATTTACATTTTCATTGATTCTATTTTTAATCTCCGCGACATTGGAATTCTAGATTGGACCACAACATTAATAATATATCTTTAATTCGCTACTTGATTTTCTTCTTAAATTGGTCGAAATGTTGTGGGTTCGAACCCCCACAAGCCCTTTTTATTTTTTATTAACATCACTTTTCCCATTTTCACCCAAACCAAGAGGTTGTGGGATCAAACCCCCACAACCTCTTTGATTTTTATCATTTAATTCGCGTGAATAGGGAGATTGTGGGTTCGAACCCCCACAGCCTCCTTATTTTAATTTAATTTTTCTAGGGGCTTGGGAGGTCGTGGGTTCTAATCCCACTCCTCCCATTTATTTGCTTAATTATTTTTCTCCTCGATCTCCTCCAGTTCGCAAGTATGAATCCCCCTACCCCCTATGTTTTTTCTTTTCTTTTCTCGCGAATTCACAGTGGCCAGGTTCGATTCTGTAACGACCTGTTTAGTCGTTTGAGCAGCAGATTTTTAATTCTGGAAAAACTGGCGGGGACGACGGAAGTAGTGACGGACCGTCGTAGTCACGACGGCCCGTCATGGATGTTTCGTCCCATGCCACTTAGAATTCTGAAATTGGGTACTGAAAATCGACTCTCTCTGTAAATTGTGACTGACCTGCAGGACGTGCCGTCACAGCCACGACGGACCGTCGTGAGCCCCCGTTGCAAAACACTTCAACTTTTGAGAATTTGGTTCGAGAAACGAGTTTCTGACCGCCATGACGGACGTGCAGGACGGACCGTCACATGCGTGACGGACCGTCATAGTGTCCGTGGTGACGATGGGAACCTGGGGAGGTGCGACGACCACTGTGACGGACCGTCGCAGGCACGACGGCCCGTCACAGGTTGCGCAGTCCCAGGCAAACTAGGATTCCTCTACACGTTTTAGGGGTCGTTTTGGACTATTCTTTCCTTAATTATAAAGATTGAGGGTTAACATTAATAAGTCTAATTACTTAGGGGTTAAAAGGGGTAACCTTAAGTGAATTAGTGGGGTTTTATTGTCCTTTTTCACACTTAATTATATGATTAATTAGGGTAAAGGAAAGAGGGTTTGAATAAAACAAAAGAGAAAGAACAGAAAGAGAGAGAGAGCAGATCGATCGAATTGGTTGAGGAGAATAGCAAGCTTGGGAAATTTCTTGTGGATTCCATTCTTCGGTGGAAGTAGGTTATGGTTTTTATATTACGATATTCGTAGTGAACTCTTGATAGTGAATAATATGTGTTGATGATATTGTAAACCTGTCTATATGCTTATTGTATGCTTGTGTGAATATGATTATGTGATGTTGATAAAACAAGCATGATGAAAACCATTGAATCCCAAATCTTGAAAGAAACTTTAATCTATGATATTAATGATAATGCCTTGGTATAAAAGAAGGCTTGATGAATTAAAGTGATTGGGATTGATGATGCCTTGGTTTAGAGAAGGCTTGATGAACGGATACACATAGAATTAGTGGATCGGAGTGTCACGTTCCGACACATAGAATTAGTGGATCGGAGTGTCACGTTCCGACACATAGAATTAGTGGATCGGAGTGTCACGTTCCGACACATAGTATTAGTGGATCGGAGTGTCACGTACCGACACATATAGGGGATCGGAGTGTCACGTTCCGACACATATAGGGGATCGGAGTGTCACGTACCGACACATATAGGGGATCGGAGTGTCACGTTCCGACACATATAGGGGATCGGAGTGTCACGTTCCGACACATATAGGGGATCGGAGTGTCACGTTCCGACACATAGTAGTAGGGGATCGGAGTGTCACGTACCGACACAAGAGGAAGAAAGATAATGAATCTCGAAAGATGTTAATATACTTAACATAATGAACTAAATTCCCAAATGAGTATGGTATTGAGGCTTGAGTCCTCATGGATGAACTTGATGGTATTTATTGACGATTATACTACTTGTTGCTACATGTTGAGTTTATAGTTGATTTATAATATTACTTGATATATTGTTGTTCCCTATTTTGAGTTAGCCGATGATATCTACTCAGTACTTGTGGTTGTACTGACCCCCTACTTTATGTTTTTCCTCCTCTTGTTACTTGTGTTATGCAGCAAACGTTCCGTCAACTTCGACTCAGCAGTAGATCAAGCCCGTCTTCACTCCATCGGAAATTCAGGGTGAGCTAATGCGTCTAGCTTGGACTGGGTCTCCTTCTTCAAGTCTTGATGCCTTGAACTTCCGGCATGGACTAGTTTTTATTTGTTTTTAGCTTTTTAGACATTCTTAGATTAGTAGTTGGAGATAGATGTTCTTGTGATGATGACTTCCAGATTTTGGGGATAATAATAATAGTTTGAGTTGTTTTTATTAATGAATTAAGTCTTCCGCATTTCTTTTGTTGATATTGTATTAAAATGTTAAGGGTTATATGGGTTGGTTCGCTCACATAGGAGGGTAAATGTGGGTGCCAGTCGCGTCCCCGAATTGGGTCGTGACAGATTCCCCTTAGCCCCATTTTCTTTTCCCCTTCTCGTTAAACCAGTATCCAGGTTCGGTTCCCCTTAGACCCATTTTCTGTTTCCCTTCTCGTGAAACTAGTAGCCAGGTTCAATTCCCCCCAGCCCCATTTTCTTTTCCTTTTTTTTCGCAAAACCAATAGCTAAAGGGTGAGGTCACAGGTTCAAACCCTGGTGGCCTCACCTCTTTAAAATGCGTTAATATCCAGCCTAAAATAATATTGCATAGTTGCTGGAAATTTTAATCACTCTTCGACTCATTTTCATCAACATTTTCACATGATTCAAAGGGTGCATTCATAAATCATTTAAATAAATTTTTAGGCGCATCTTTCCTAAGTTTATTTGGATACAATATTGCTATTCAATCAACCATATTTCATTACAATGAATATCATATTTTATACCCATTTCACACATAAAATACACATAATCAACTTGTTAATTTATACGCCTAACAGTGAGCTCATTCACTGCCAAGGTTCACTGCTAACGTGCACCCAGAAACATCATTTTTTTTATCATACATTGCTTGTCATTTTCGTGTTTTCACTTACATAAACATATTCACATTCAATACGAAAACAACATACATGCCTAAATCTACCAGCACAAAATACCCAACCTACGAAGTCATTTTGGAGATAGTGACAAGGACATGGAACGGGGGAACAACCTTAGTTTCGAAGATAATTTCTTCAATCGTAAGGGGACTCTTGGGAAAGGGACCAAGAGATAAGAAACTCATACCTTTTGACGTTTAATCCACTCACAACCTGCTGTCCAAAACCCTCTCCAATCTCCTCCAACACCAAAACTTTCACCAATTCTCGACGGACAACACCTCCCTTTTGCCTAACATTTTTGGTTAACTTCCTTTCTTAGAATTTTGGTGTTTATTCTTCAAGTGTGATGAACTTTTGTTGGCAAACAGTTCTTGATTTTTCTATTGTTAGGCAGAGCGTGAGAGAATGAGAGTTGAGAGACGTGAAAGAGAGTTGAGTGACGTGAAAGAGATTTATTAGGATTAAGAGTGTAGGTTTGAATTTAGTCAAAGTAAGGTTTAATTTAATTAACAAAATCTATTTTCTTATCTTAGGTGAAATGACCATTATGCCCTTACAAAAATTAAGATTTTTAATCAACAATTAAATCCTAAATTTGATGCTTCTAGTGGTGCTCGAACCCGAGTGACACCCCATTTGCGAAAATGGGTCACTTTGGGTCGCCCCAACCTAAATTGCTCTTTTATATTAAATTAATTAATTTATTTATTAATTCCTCAGGGTAATTACAATATTACCCTTGGCCTGGAAAAGACCATTTTACCCCTGGACCCTCAAAACTTAAAATTTCCTCTTTAAAGTCTGGTAAAGACTCTTTCTATAAAATCTTTGTTTTCGAGAGCCTCACATTGTTTGTTTCCAACCTTTCCAAGCTCAACTAACTCCCCAAGTTAGTTTTCTTGGTCGTTGTAAGGGTGCTGAGGTCAGGTTTTATGCGTATCAATCCGTGTGAATCTTGGTCTAATCGCAAGCATTCTTGACATCTTAAGTATTTATCCTATTCATTTTTAGGGTTGTTACATTAAAAGAATCATTTGTTACTTGAAACATATGATAGACCTTGTGATGTTTCATTCCCTCATAATGATTTGAACCTTGTGAATTTTGTGATATTTATTGTATTTCAAATATTAATGATCGAAAAATCATAACCGATTTTATGTTTTCAAGAGTGACTGTAAATTATTGGAGTTTACAAAGGTAATTCATTATTACTTCTCTCGATTAGTGAAGGGGAAGAGGAATGTCTCAGTAAAATCATGCATATATCATGATATTCTTATGAGAAGATGAAGGATCTCAAATTGTCATAAATTGAAGTGACCAGGATTTGTGTTGAGAATAAAATTAACATACATACAAAGAATATGGTGGGTAATAATCAAAGCAAGCACATAAGTACAAGATACCACTTTACCTAATAATGCATTCCCAATAAGATACAGAACTAAAGTACATAAAATTCCTCAATTAAGTTGTTAATATTTTAGGAAAACCCGATCACCAACTGAAAACCTCAAACACCGACGCCTACAATCAACACAGCTCAAATGTCTACTTTGAGCTGTCTAGAGCCTATTTTAAATCAACCACACCTGGTAAAAGGACTTTTGAATCTAGTACGTACCATGCAGCCTAGCCTCTGTACACTCAAACCAACAAACCAGATAGCGACAATGTCTACCATATAAGTCCTCAAAAGGGTCAATCCGGATACTAGAATGGTAGTTGTTATTGTACACAAACAATGTAAAAAGAAATAACTGGTCTTTATGAACTCCAAACTCAAAAATATAGACCCACAACATATCCTCAAGAACTTGAATAATATGCTCCAATTGTCCATCAATCTCCAAAGGGAAAGTTGTGATAAGTTAACACGTGTACCCAACTCATCCGAAAGGGTCCGCCAAAATCTAGAAGTACTCCGATGTGAGATAATAAATTAAGCAGACCATCAGGAAAAAATACCTCCTGAATATGGATTGCGGCCAACCTCTCAGTGCTGAATAAAGGCTCAATAGGGAGGGACTGTGTTGACATAGTCAATAAGCCAATGATGACCCAAATGTTGTCAACACTTCTACATATATGAAGCAAACCCACTAAAAAGTCCATAATGATGTGTTCCAATTTCCATTCCATAATAGCTAATCTCTGGAACTCATCAACGGGCCTCAAATGCTTGGCCTTCACCTGCTAAGAGCACAGAAAACAAGACACGTGATATGCCATATCTCTCCTAATGCCACTCATCAAATTGTACTACCTCAAGTCACGATACATGTTCTCAGTGCCCGAGAGGCTGGAATATGTAGAACCATGGGCTTCACTATGTATCAACAATAACAAATCCCCAACTCTCAAAACACACATACTGCCAGTGAACCTCAAAACTCTATCTGAATATAAGGTAGCCTTGTCGGCATCACCCTCTAACGCCCAATATTGAAAATCCACTTATGCCTTATCCTCAAACTAATAACCATGGATCCAATTAAGTAAGGAAGACTAAAGTACCAGAAGGCTAAGACATACCTAAAATTTGAAATATCTAGTCGAATCATCTGATTGGCTAAGGAGTAAATGTCAAAAGAAAAAGTCACTCCACGATAGAAAAGAATGCCTGATTTTAATACCCAATGCCTTCAGGCTCAATTCTTTCTTTATCAAATTAGCCTTGCCTGAATAATAGATAATGGAGAGGTCATAGTACTTTAGGAGCTCAATACAATAGTGCTTTCTCGAATTCAAGTCCCACTAGCTCATAATTTACAAAAAACTCCAGTGATAAGTACAGATATCATAAATAACTCCATACATGTAGTGCCTTAAGTATTAAAAAACTAGTGTCAGCACTCCAAGTAATAAGGCAGGTTGTTGCACTAATGTAGATTGTGCATCAACACATAAGCAATAACACAACCACGTTGCATCAATACATAATCCAGAACATCTTCGGATGCGTCATCATACAATATTAAGCTATTCTTAGAGCCTCCAAAATCTTAACTCAAACATCTCAGGCCACCCAAAAGGAATATCGAGACTACTCAATTGGGTCAAGGTTTCTACAATAGTTGAGAAGCCCTCCACAAACCGCCTGTAGTAGCCTGCTATTTCAACAAAGCTCCAAATCTCAGTAACTGATGTGGGTCATGCCTAATCACAAATAACCTCAATCTTCGTTCAATCGACCATAATGCTATACTAGGACACTATGTGACCCAATGATGCTACAGACTCAAGCTAAAACTTGCACTAAGAGAATTTAGCATGAAGTGGTTGATCTCTAAAAGTCTGGGACACAATCCTCAATTACTTCTCATGATATCTTTCACTCTATGAGTATATAAGAATATGAGTGATGAACAATATTACAAAAAAATCAAGATAAGGCCTGAATACCTGCTTTTTAAAGTTTATAAATGCAGCAGGGAAATAGTCAGCCTGAAATACATACAAGGATTGCATAATGTCCATATGGAGTCCTAAGCATTTTATTATGGATGTCAATTTCCTTGATCCTTGGTTGATGCTAACTAGACCTCAAATCAATCATACAAAAGAACTATAATGGTTCTTCATTGTCACCTTATTAACGGTAAAATCACTACACATGTGCATCGTATAATTTTTCTATTTCACAAAAATATGGGAGCACCCTAAGGTGACCCACTAGGCCTAATGAATCCCTTACTCAAGATATCCTAAAAAGTAAAACTAAGATCCTTGATATTTTAAGGGACCATCTGATATTTCCGAATAGGAGTAGGTTGAGAATCCAACTCAAGCTCACATGAAAATTAATATCACACTCTAGGGGTATTCTATGTAGGTTGGTAGAGAACTCATCCACATAATTACATATGATTGAGACTAACACAACTGGATAGACTTCGTTACTCATATGATGTACATAGGACAGGTAATATAAAGAATTGCTAGCCATTAACAATTTACCTTGAATATGAGAAATAATTCAAACTGGTGTGCTAATACAAAAGCCCTGCAACACCATCAGAGGAATACAAGGCATGTCTAAGATAATGGACCTAGAGAAAAAATCTAAGACTGCACATTAGGGGGATAACCAATCCATAATCGGAGTAACATCAAAATCAAGCATATCAAGTAAAATAAGGTCAGCCTAGGTTTTATGTGTAACACCCCAACCCTAGGTGTGGTAAACAAGTACTATATGGTGATAGGACTTTTAAAATTTAGAACCCTTCACTATGCGATAAAACCTTTCACACTCATGCTTTCCTCTGTATATGAGGAATCCTTTGAACAACACAATAACAACTTCATCCTTGATACTTCACTCTCAAATCATCCTTGAAACATTTAAATAGATTTCATAAGGACATGCATAATAACATATTTCATATTTAAAGGTTCAAAGCCAACTCTCAAGTATCAATATCTAGAAAACATGGTTTAGACATAGGTTTGAAATTCATAATAGTTCCATGTAATTCTACTAATACATGCTTGATTTCATACAACTCTTCTTTCATACTTAAAAATCACATGATATGATCATGACTAGGAAAACATGGGGATTTGAAAGGATCATAAAGGAATCATCACAAAGTCATAGTATTTCAGCAATTCATGAGAAGAGATCATAATTCAGTCATTGAAATTAGAAATCATAATAACCCATGGAAGTTGAAGAAAACCCTAACACAATTAGGATTTTCTATCTTTGAAAATGGGAAAATGGGGAACTTTATGAATTGAAGGACTCTACGGATGAAAACTATCATACCTCAAAGCCAATTGATTAACTTCAACTGAGGAATTTGGGACTTGACTTGCAAACCCTCGCTTTTACCCTTCTTCTTCATGTTTACTAGAGAGAGAAATATTTGGGAGCAAGACTAGTTCTTTCTTATAAATTTAAGAGAATGATTTTAATTTAGGGAAATTTGGAGTTAAAACTTTTATATAGGGGTCTTAGTGAAGGTTTAAACAACATAGATTTAGGCGAGACTAATTAGGAAAAGACCCAACCCATATTTCCTGACCAACTTACCATGGTTTGATTAACGATTCTTGTTGGTATCTCGCCTGATGTTAGATAGTCAGATTTGGGTTCATGATATAAGGTTGCCATCCTAGAATTGCCACTATGAAATTCTTTTTGAATCACCTTAAATCTTAGATCCTCAAACTGTTGTGCATGAATATGCTTAACCAAAGAAGATCTAACCTCCACACAAGAACCTACTTTGTTCGTCTCAGTAATATCGAGTCTAACCATCTGTTTGGATACGAACTGAATGTGCAATGTCATATGTCACCCCTTTATAACTATGAGAGCTAAACTTCCAATACTCAATACTTTTCATCTTAAGGCATGTATTACGACATTAGTCTTGCCCATATGATAAAGGTTAGAAAATTCATTGTCCTTTAGAAACTCCATCCACCTACATTGTCTATGATTAAGATCCCTCTAGCTAAAGATATACTAAAGACTACGATGATTGGTGAATTCCTCATGTTGAACTCCATATAAATAATGCATCAAATCTTTAATAGTGAGAATGATACTGCCAAAATGATTTCATGAGTGTGGTAGTTTTTCTCGTGAAGCTTCATTTATTTGGAAGCATAATCAATAATGCTACCCTTCTTCATCAATGACATCCTAGGCGAACACCCATCATAGTATACCGTAAACACATGGCACTCAACAAAAAGAGTCAAAATTTTTAGTGAGGTTGGAAAAATCTAAGCTATAGAAATCTCACCATGCACTCATCAATCAACTACAAGGGGGCATTATTTCTAAGTCAGTCTAGTCAAAGGTTTTGTAGTCGAAGAAAACCATCAATAAACCATTTGTAATAGCATGTTAACTAGACAAAACTATGCACCTCAATAAGAGAAGTAGGCCTAGCCGAACCATGAACTACCTCAATCTTCACATGATTTACCGTAATCCAATCCTTGTAAACCACTTGCCCAAAAATTTCTAAAGACGCAAGCCAAAACTAATACTTCGTGAATTTCGCATACAACTATTGATCTCTCAAGGTATAGAGTACAACCTTCAAATTTTGCTCATGCTGCTCTACTCCAAGAGTAAACCAATATTTCTCGATTAAAACTATCAAAAATGAGTTCAAATAATGCATGAACAATGGTTAATCAGCTTCATGAATGGTTTTTGGAATAGTCAACAAAACATTCATTACAAAGAACTCATATGGGCTATATTGAGTTTTAAAGGTATTCTGAAGGATGTTTGTAAACCTTCATAGAGAACATTGTTGCACCCTGAAGCTAGTTAATTAAGTCATTGATTTTCAATAGCGGATACTCATTCTTGATGTTCACCTTATTCAACTTTTCCTATTCAATGCACCTACACAAGGTAGAATCATATTTTCAAGAGAAGGACAGGAGCACCCTAAGGAGATACACTCGATCTAATAAACCCCTTGCTTGAGAGATTATGCACCTCAGCTTAAGACATCTGGTAAGGTGGAATAGAAAAAAATTTTTGTGTACAGCTCAACATCAATCCAAACTCAATATTACATTCAAGAGGAAGACAATGTATATCAGTAGGAAACACATAAAAAAAACTCTCTAACCACATAAACTAATTGAAGAGGAGGTGTGTCACATTTTCATCATGGACATAGGAAATATTAGATAAAAATGTTGCACCATCATAAAATATATCACACCTCTCAACATATGACTAACAAAACTGGTCCACACAAGAGGAGGAATACTAGGCGTTCACAAATTACCTGTCTTGAAAAAGCAATCTATGACAGCGTGATAGGAAGATAACCAAACCATGCCTTAAATCAAGTGAAAATCCATCATATCTAAATCAATAAGCTCAACCAAAGAATCATAACCCAAGATGGTTATCACAAAAGCTCTATAAACTCTATCCCCTATAAAAGATTCACATATGGGGTAGCTAAATATAGCTGCAAACATGGACTCACAAGTTAACTATGGTTGTGTAACATAATAGGCAGACATATATGAAAATGTTGACCCGAGGTCAAATAAATTATAAGTAGGTTGATCGCAGAAAGAGATTATACCTATTATAACTACATCCAATGACTCCACCTCTAGGATCCCTGGAAAACAATACACATGGTCGTGTCCCCCTCGACCACTCAACCTGTCTTACTAAGGACCGCCTCTAAACCTTAGGGACCATCCCTACTAACCTGAGCACCATACAAATTCAAATCTACTAGAATCGTAAGGGCTTAAACCTATGTAACCTATATACTTCTATAAATGGTTGTAAGACAAACTCAAGTAAAATGAACAACAATACCACACTCATAGAAACCCATACTAGAAGAAAATAACTAAGATGATTAATCTCAACCTTAATGGACACCATGGCATGAATGCCCATGTTCACCTCGAGAAGTCTAAACCAGAGCCTGAATTTTTCAACCATTAGTACCCACAATTCCATCATTTGTAAATCTTAGGGTTTCCTAAAAGAACCTAGTAGTATTAAACTACTATGGGTAACCTCGACCTTAAAACCTATTACATAGGACTAAGACATGCTGAAACCACTCTGATAGAGGGGCCTTTTCTTGTATCCTCCAAAGTCCATATATAGGATCCCTTCAATTGTCCATGCGTGATAAACTATATAAAGAAAAGAACATACCGACTCCACCAACTATTTCGTAACCATCCAAAGTGGGAATGAGAGACCTCTAAAAAATTTATGCATTATTTCATGCTTTATCTGTAAAAGCATATTTGCATTTCTAGACAACTGATGGATGTCGTTGATCCCTTAATTAAATATGTAAATTCATCCCATGACCACTCCTTAGGTTGTGAGGTACGTATATCTCAAGGAATGTCGTAGACAATTATGCCTAAGTCTTCAAAGGTAACCCAGCTAGTCCGCACTAAAAATAAGATATTCACCACTACTTGTTGACCCATCAAGTTGGAAAGTGGTATAATCAACCTCGTGTTACTCTTATAGCTTGAGGTTATGAAACCTTTCCTCACAACTAACCAAAAATTTAAGGCATAGGGACTTAATTTACTGAACAATATTAACATTATTTTCTTCCCCAATGACATATATGGCCTAGAACCATAGGTGGAAAATATATAGACCTATCTAAGAAACTAAATAAGGAGCCACAATTGCATCATATGCCTATAGGGTCTAAACAAAATGTTCCCCTGCCTGAACTAAGTCTAAGCATCATTTCTAATCTGAGGTCCAAGGGAAGTTCTAGGAAAAGTACCCGCCTATGACATGCCCTCAATAAAGCTCAGAATCTTTTCCAAAGTGTCATGTCACATAAGAATGGCCATGAATGCTAGCGGAGGTTGGGCAGGCCCCATACCATTTGGGATAAGTTAACATGTTTAGCGTCTATCGCAAGATCTAATATTGGTGCCCCGCTCCTAATCTCGAGTTGGAGCTATAGCTCATGATATCCCTCCACCTCTCAGTTGGCCTCCACCTAAACCCTATCTATGGTTTCATCTGGAGGTGCAAGAGGCTCTTTTCTTCCCACGGATGACCTCATTCTAGGAATCCAAGACATGGTGAAACAAACAATGTTTATACATGGTACAACCATCAACACAGGATAAGAAACAAGAAGTAGTGAAGTATTCTGCATAATAATCTATATGCTCTCAAATATTAGATATACATGTTACCACACTAATCCACGAGACTCTACTATGAACTTGCTCGTGTAATAGTTAAGCTGGTCATGATTGCACCTATGTTAACCCTCTGAGTACGACATCCTGAAACTAACATAAGATGTGTAAGACAATAATATAATAATAATATATTAAGCAGAAGAAGATATATAATATAAAAACAGGCCATATCATATATCTATAGTGTGATACAAGATGTATAAAAACACCTCAAAGTGACCGAGAATGACATACTAATAGAACAACTAAATCGAGACCTAGTATCACCTATACATGAGCTAGTAAGTACGTAAAATCCAAATGTACAAGAAACTTACTATGTGAAAATAAAACATAAGCATGTCCAAAATATAAAAAGTAACAAGTCTCTGAATGCTAGGAGCTCACCAATCTATGACAGCGAAGGTTGATCAAACTATCAAGGGAGGCTAGCTCGTACTCGGAGCTGCATCAACAAATATGTAGAAAGGTGTTGTATGAGTACCAAGAAGTGATATAGGAATCATAGGTCGATCAATATCACAAAGATTAAAAGTGTACAAAGAAGTCCGCATATGCTAATAAGTCAATAAATAATATCAAGATACGATAATCATACCATTGTGAACAGACAAGCGATATATAAGAATTCAATCACATCTACTAAAACACAAGGTTACCCAAGTACGCTCAAAAGCATGATCATACAATAATTTAATGCAAGTGACTAAAAGGATCAAAGAAAAAAGACTAGAAGCAACATGAGGCTACACAAAATAATACCTCGAATTTAATATCATGGTGTGCCAATATCTTGAATATATGTATCCAGGGAATGCTCGGAATGATATATCGAGCTTATCAACAAGAATAAATAATAGAATGTAGCTCAGGACTACGCTTATGGACCGCCTCGAATGATACATCGATCTAATCAAAGTAAAAGCATTCAAAAGCACTAGGGTAGTCAAGTAAAGTAGTGTTTTTTTATCATATTTATTTCGTAAAAAGTCCCAAAGACAACCAAATAATTTACATAAACTGACCTTTTTTACCAATTTCAAGTCTTTTTTTCAACAAGAAAAATTCAAGTTCAACAATTATCACCAAAGCCATCGACATTACAAAGCTTTAAATGAAATCACAACACACAAAGCACATATTGGGGTAAATTCCAATCACAGTAAAGACATAAAAAACTAGGACTCCGACTTGTTTAAGCTCAGGATCTCGGGCCCATAAACCAATAATAGTAAGAACAAAATCTCAAAAACCACCATTATCAACAATTTACTCAAATATAGAAAGACACATCAAAGAAAATACTACCCCACCTATGAATATTTTCTAAGGATATCGTGAGATACAAGTACAAGGATCAACCTAAACCAAGGATTTTAAGACGAAAACCTACACTAAGCAATCCAATAATGGACACAAGTTGATTGAGTATCAAATGACTTAACTAGTCCTAACTCCAACATAAACATGAAAACTGCTAAAATTATATTAGTCTAAGTGAGGAGAATCTAAGAAAGGGAAACTGTAACCTATCTTGGAGCCAAAATCTCGAATGAAATATAACTCAAGTACATTTCCCTTCCAAAGATCATAAGACCTTTTCAAGCTATCAAGAAAAGAAAAAGAAAATTAATGTGGGGCTAACAATACCCATATTAATAATATGAAACACTAACCAGAATTTGGGTAAAATCGACCTTGAATGATGTTACTTAATTACAAAACTAAAAACATTATTATATTTCCCTTCGACTAAGGATCACCTGCCTGTAAGATGGGCAAAAATAGAGTTCTATTCAGACCTCAAACTTTCTAGTTGACTTACTTTAAAGGTTAGAAATCAAAATTTTGAGTTATCTTACAGAAACAGAATCGATTTACAAAGTAAAGATAAAATCAAGTTAAGGAAGAGGAAAGGAAGACATCTATCGCTGAATCACAAATATTGGTCAAGAAATGAGAAAAATCTCCTTTGACTAAGATCCACATAATTGGGTTTCTTCTTAACAAGAAAAGGGATTTTAATTCTATAGACTTATACAAAATCATCCATTTGGTCGCTTAAGCCTTTAAGAGAGTGTATAATCAATCCTTGCCAAATAGGTCCATGTTGCTTAAGCAAGTCTATGGTCACAAAAGTGACCTCCACCTAAAATGGTTAGGCCAGCCGCTTAAGCAACCTCCACCCTTTGTTGCGTCTTTATTTAAATGACACCTTGCTTGGTAAAGCGACAATTATTGAAGCGATCAAGGGTTGGCAAAAGCAAATACACTAGAAATCACTTCTCGACAAAATATAGCTACATATTCAAAATGTCAAACAGCCCTCTAAATTCATTTGGGGCCAAAATTATGTGATCCAAAAGTGCGACCACTCTGAAACGACATTCCAGGCTCCATAGAGGAGCAGAATCAATAAAACAACCAACAAAGTTCATCTCATCAAAATGTTAACGTAATTCAACACTTCACAAAGAAATACCAACAAATTCTAAAAGTCAAAAACTCATCTTGAAAACCTCATGACCCAAACAAAAGGTAATTTTGAAACAAAAATATATAGCTAATTGTTTGGAAGGAATTTTATTATGAGTGTGTTTACCAAGAAAGTTGACCAAAATGAATCTTGTAGAGATGATGGAACTGTTGAAATTCTGGTCCAACATCAGAATCTCTCGATGTTGATTAAAGTCAAATCTTTTGAGCATTAAGCCTTTAAACTAAAAAAAAATCCCGCCAAACTCAACTGATCACCTCAAAAAGTGTACCACCCAACCCAACACCACACAAAAGCTTTAAAGAAGCTATGAAAAGGGAGAAAATATTTAATAGAATACAAAAGAACAGAAATGATATCAAGGGCAATTACAACATCCAATACTAAAAGGACTTCCAATTTGTGAAAGTAAAACATGGGAAGTACTTGAAGGCTCAAAAAGATGAGGATATCGGGTCAATATGTCAAGCTTTGACTCCTAACTAGATTCTTCTTATAAAAGTTTCCTCCACTAAAATATCATTGATGGGAAATCCTTAGACCACAACCTCTTAACTTTCCTACACAAAATTGCCACAAGCTCCTTCTCATAACTCAAGGACTCAACAAGTTGCACCGAATCCTATTCAAGCACGTGAGAGTCCATTTGAAACATACTATATGAACATAAAGACATAAATCATAGGATGAATACCCAAAATATATGAAGGTAAGGACATCACATAAGCCACCTCTTTGGCCCATCCCAGAATCTCAAAAGGGTCGACGAACGTAGGGCTGAACATGCACCTCTTTTTAACCTTGTGATGGCGTTCATACGAGACTGTCACGACCCAAATCGGGGACGCGACTGGCACCCACATTTACCCTCCTATGTGAGCGAACCAACCCATCTGACCTTTAACATTTTCATACAATATCAACAAAAGAAATGCGGAAGACTTAAACTCATTAATAAAACAATTCAAAACTATTATTATATCCCCAAAATCTGGAAGTCATCATCACAAGAACATCTATCTCAAATTACTAAACTAGGAATGTCTAAGAACAAAATAACTAAAAAAGCTAGTCCATGCCGGAAGTTCAAGGCATCAAGACTTGAAGAAGAAGACCCAGTCCAAGCTAGAAGCATTAGCTCACCCGGAAGATCCGGTGTGACGAAGACTGGCTTGATTTACTGCTGAGTTTAAGTTGACGGAACGTTTGCTGCATTCCACAAATAACAAAGAAGGAACATAAAAGTAGGGGGTCAGTACAACCACAAGTACTGAGTAGATATCATCGGCCAACTCAAAATAGAAGATAATATATATCAAGTAATATCATAAAATCAACTATGATACTTAACATGTAGCAACAACAAGTACTATATCATTAACAATTACCGTCAAGTTCACACATGAGGACTCAAGCCTCAATATCATACTCATTTGGGAATTGGGTTCATTAGATTGAGTATATTCATTATCTTTCAAGATTCATTATCTTTCTTCCTCTTGTGTCGGTACGTGATACTCCGATCCATATTCTATCCTGGTGCTGGAACGTGGCACTCCGATCCTCATTCTATCCTGGTACCGGAACGTGGCACCCGATCCATAATACTATCCTGGTGTCGAAGGAAACGACCTCCGATCCTCATTCTATCCTGGTACCGGAACGTGGCACCCGATCCATAATTCTATCCTGGTGTCGGAACGTGACACTCCGATCCTCATTCTATCCTGGTACCAGAACGTGGCACCCGATCCTCTATTTCTATCCTGGTACCGGAACGTGGCACCCGATCCCCTAATTCATCAAGCCTTCTTTGTATACTAAGGCATCATCAATCTCATTATGTAATATATCAAGCCTTCTTTCATACTAAGGCATCATCATCTCATTAACAAGTGAATTAGGGTTCTTTCAAGATTTTGGATTCAATAACTTTATCATGCTTGTTCTTTCACAATTTCATAATCACAATCATGCAAGCATACAAGTAAGCATATAGAAGGGTTTACAATACTACCAACACATATCATTCGCTATTAAGAGTTACTATAAGATAGCATAAAACCATAACCTACCTCCACCGAAGACTAGAATCAACAAGCAATTTCCCAAGCTTTGCTTTCTCCTTTGATCGAACTGCTCTCTCTCTCTCTTTCTTGTTCTTTTGTTTTCTTATGTTCCAACCCTCTTTCTTTTACCCTAATTAACATATAATTAAGTGTAAATGAGGACAATAAAACCCACTAATTAACTTAAGGTTACCTCTTTAAACCCCCAAGTAATTAGACTTATTAATATTAACCCTATAACTTTATAATTAAGGAAAGAATAGTCCAAAACGTCCCTTAAAACGTGTAAAGAAATCCGATTCTGCCTGGGATTTGCGCAACCTGTGACGGCCCGTCGTGCCTGCAACGGTCCGTCACACAGGTCGTCGCAACCTCCTAAAATCCAAGTGGACTGTGACGGTCCGTCCTGCACTTTCGTCACAAATTACAGAGAGTCGATTTTCAGTACCCAATTTCAGAATTCTAAGTGTTCTGGAATGAGACATCTGTGACGGGCCGTCGTACCTATGACGGTCCGTCGTGGTGTCCGTAATCTTAGCCAGTTTTTCCAGAAATGGAATCTGCTGCTCAAAACGACTAAACAGGTCATTACAATAGATACCAATTTACCCATCATTCGTCCTCGAACGATCAAAAGAAGAGAAACAAGGGTGGAAAGAAGTACCTGAATCTGTAAACAGATATGGGTATTTTTCTTGCATATCTGCCTCCTTCTCCCAAGTAGCCTCTTCAACCGGTCGATTCTTCCATTGAACCTTGATGGACGCAATCTCTCTCGACCTCAACTTGCGAACCTCTCTATCTAAAATAGCAACCGGTTCCTCCTCATAAGTCAAATTCTCATCCAGCAGAACTGAATCCCAACGGATGATGTAGTTTCCATCCCCATGGTATCTTTTCAACATGGACACGTGAAATACCGGATGCACTCCGGACAGCCCTGGGGGCAAGGCTAATTCATAAGCCACGTCCCCTATTCGCTTAAGCACCTCAAATGGTCCAATATACCTTGGACTTAGCTTACCCCTTTTTCCAAACCGCATCACCCCTTTCATGGGTGAAACCTTCAACAAGACTTGTTCACCCTCCATGAACTCCAAGTCTCTAACCTTTCGGTCTGCATACTCCTTTTGTCTACTTTGCGCCGCTAGAAGCTTTTCTTGAATGCCCTTCACCTTATCTAACGAATCCCTCAAGAGGTCAGTACCCCACGGTCTAACCTCAAATGCATCAAACCACCCAATGGGAGATCTACACCTCCTCCCATACAATGCTTCAAATGGAGCCATATCGATACTGGAGTGATAGCTATTATTGTATGAAAACTCTGCCAGAGGTAAGAAGCTATCCCAATGGCCACCAAACTCTATCACGCATGCGCGAAGCATATCCTCTAACACTTGAATCGTTCGCTCAGACTGACCATCGGTCTGAGGATGGAACGCGGTACTAAGGTCCAACCTAGTACCCAATTCTGCATGCAATGTTTTCCAAAACTTAGAAGTAAACTGCGTACCTCTATCTGATATAATGGATAGTGGAACCCCATGCAATCGAACGATTTCTGAGATATAGATCTTGGCTAACCTCTCTGCATTGTAAGTCACCTTGACCGGAATAAAATGAGCCAACTTAGTTAACCTATCAACAATCACCCAAATGGAGTCATACTTACCCATTGTCTTTGGAAGACCAACCACAAAGTCCATTGCGATTCTCTCCCACTTCCATTCAGGAATGGGCATTCTCTGAAGCGTTCCTCCGGGCCTTTGGGGTTCATACTTTACTTGTTGACAGTTTGGACATTTGGCAATAAAGTCAACAATATCACGCTTCATTCTACTCCACCAAAAGTGTTGCTTTAGGTCACGATACATCTTGGTTGCACCCGGATGTATAGAATACCTTGAACTATGAGCCTCTGTCAAAATAGTGTTGATCAGATCATCGATGCGGGGTACACATACCCTTCCTTTAATCCTCAAAACACCTTCCTCATCGATTGTTGCTTCTTTAGCCTCTCCTTGCAACACTTTATCTCGAATCCGGATCAATTTCTCATCATTAAACTGCTTCCCCTTAATCTTGTCAAGGAAGGAAGATATTGCCTCCACGCAAGCCAAAAATCCTCCCTTCTCATTAACTTCTAGTCTCATAAAGTCATTAGCCAGAATCTGCACTTCTCTAGCCAATGGGCATCCAGAAGCTTGCAAATGAGCTAGACTTCCCATGCTTCCCGCCTTTCTACTCAAGGCATCTGCCACAACATTCGCCTTCCCCGGATGATACAAAATAGTGATGTCGTAGTCCTTCAGTAGTTCAATCCATCTCCTTTGTCTCAAGTTCAAATCTTTCTGAGTAAAGACATACTGTAGACTACGATGATCCGTATAGACTTCACACTTAACCCCATATAAATAGTGCCTCCATTGCTTTAGTGCAAACACTACCGCGGCCAATTCCAAGTCATGAGTTGGATAGTTACGTTCATGCACTTTTAATTGTCTTGAAGCATAAGCAATCACGTTCTTCTCTTGCATTAGCACTGCCACCCAAACCCGAATAGGATGCATCACAATAAACAATGAAGTTCTTACCCTCTGCCGCAAGGTGAGGATAGGTGCGGATGAGGTAGGTAGCGGTAGTCAACAAAGTCTTGAGTTTCTGAAAGCTTTCTTCGCACTCATCCGACCATACAAATGGAACATTCTGCTTAGTCAAGTTCGTCAATTGGGAAGCAATAGAAGAGAATCCCTTGACAAAGCGGCGGTAGTAGCTAGCTAACCCAACAAAGCTTCTTATTTCTGACACATTAGTGGGTCTTACCCAATTCTTCACTGTCTCAATCTTAGAAGGATCTACCATCACTCCTTCCTTAGAAACCACATGCCCCAAGAAGGACACTGCATCTAGCCAAAACTCACACTTAGAGAACTTGGCATAAAGCTTTCTCTCCCTCAACATTTCCAATACAATTCTCAAATGCTCCTCATGTTCCTCCTTACTTTTAGAATATACCAGTATATCATCTATAAATACGATCACAAAGAGATCCAAATACGGCTTAAATATCCCATTCATCAAGCTCATGAAAGCAGCGGGGGCATTTGTAAGACCAAAGGACATCACTACAAATTCATAATGCCCATACCTAGTCCGAAAAGCAGTCTTTGGCACATCCGCTGCCCGTATTTTCAGTTGGTGATAACCGGATCTCAAGTCGATCTTCGAGAAGACACAAGCACCTTGTAGTTGATCGAATAAGTCATCAATGCGAGGAAGAGGATACTTGTTCTTAATAGTTACCTTGTTCAACTGCCGGTAGTCTATGCACATCCGAAAACTCCCATCCTTCTTCTTTACAAACAAAACCGGAGCACCCCAAGGAGATGCACTTGGTCTAATGAAACCTTTGTTCAACAACTCTTGAAGTTGGGCCTTTAACTCTCTTAACTCCGCGGGAGACATTCTATAAGGGGGTATAGAAATGGGGCGAGTACCCGGTTCAAGATCGATACAGAAGTCAATATCCCTATCTGGTGGCATACCAGGAAGATCTGCAGGGAACACATCCAAAAACTCACGGACTACCGAAACCGACTCAATCGAGGGTACTTGAGTAGTGTCATCCTTGAGATGTGCCAAGAAAGCTAAACACCCTTTACTAACCATTTTCTTAGCATGAAGAAAGGATATGATACGCACCGGATTGGAAGTGTAGTCACCCTCCCACACTAACGGATCTGTCCCAGGCTTGGCTAATGTCACCGTTTTAGCGTTACAATCCAAGATCGCAAATTGCGGAGAAAGCCAAGTCATACCCAGAATTACATCAAAATCAACCATTTCTAAGATAACCAAATCTACATAAGTGTTGCTCCCCACAAAGTTCACCAAACAAGACCTATATACCTTTTTAACTACCACAGACTCACCCACCGTAGTAGAAACACGAATAGGCGTGTCAAGTAATTCACAATGTAAATTTAGACCATTAGCAAATGATGAAGATACATATGAAAACGTGGAGCCAGGGTCAAATAATACAGATGCCATGCAATCACAAACCAAAAGATTACCTGTGATAACAGCATCAGACGCCTCCGCTTCAGATCTCCCAGGGAAAGCGTAACAATGGGCCCTATCACCAGTCTGTCTGTTGCCCCTACCATGTTGTGTCGTAGTGGCTCCATTTTGCCCATCACCTCTGCCGTTGTGGTGACCACCATTACCTCGACCACCACGTCCTCCAGAAAAACGGCCTCTTCCATGACCACCCCTACCTCTAGCTAGTGGGGTTCTGTAACTCTGGTTTGGACAATACCTCTTAATGTGTCCAATCTCCCCACATCCATAACATTCTCTGGGTTCACGCATCGGCCCCTCAGAGAAATGTTGACCGGTCCGAGGTGGACCCCGAACTACAGTCTGTAGTGAAGACTGAATTGGTCGAACTGAGTAGCCTCCAGAACTCTGTCCTCTAGTATACGAACCGTTGAACTCACCTCCCTTTCGAAACCTCTTTGATGTCGATGTTGTGATGAAGTCATCTGGCTTCACTCCTTCCACTTCTATCACAAAGTCTACCACCTCTTGGAAGGATGTTGCCGTAGCCGCTACCTGTAAGGCTGAAATCCGCAATTCTGACCTCAACCCCTTCACAAAACGGCGAATCCGCATTTGTGGACTGAAACAAAGTTGGGTGGCATACCTTGATAAAGCACGAAACTTAGCCTCATATGTGTTAACCGTCATCCTACCTTGCTCGAGACTCAAGAACTCATCCCTTTTTCTATCTCTCAAGGTCCTTGGGATATACTTTCCATAAACAGGGTAGAGAAGGATGCCCAAGTCATAGGTGTGGCCTCTGTCGGTTGACACTCGACATGTGATCGCAACCATTTTGGCATTCCCTTGAAACTGATAGCTTACGAACTCAACGCCAAACCGTTCTACTATCCCCATCTTGTGTAGTAGCTCATGATAATCAACCAGAAAATCGTAAGCATCTTCAGATTCTGTACCCTTGAAGACTGGAGGTTTCAATTTCAAGAACTTACTGAAAAGTTCGTGCTGATCATTGGTCATTATCGGTCCAGTAGTCATACGTGGAAATGTGCCTATCTCCAATGAGGCATCCATGCGGGGAGCCATAGTAGCCGCATGTCGTACCTCTGAAACCGGAGGTGTTGGTGCAGGAAACCACTGGAGGTGCCTGACCATGATCAGATAACCGCTAAGATAAGCAAGAACCTGATTGATCATCTCTGGGGTAGGTTGGGGGTGGCAATTCCTCATTCTGCTCTTGTTCAGTTTCCCCTTCCTCACCCTCTCTTACTACCTCCTCAGTCGGTGGAGGAGTCACCGCCCTAGCATCAGATGGACTATGTGCTCGTCCTCTTCCTCTAGAGGACGTCCTCCCACGGCCTCTACCACGGCCTCTTGCCACGGTTCTTCCTCGAGCCACAGCCCCAGTGGCTGGCTCAGATATTTCTTGTCTTGCCGTTGTTGCTGCTGGTGCGGTCGTTGCTCTAGTTCTAACCATCTGCGAAATAGAGTGAAGATGGTCAGATACCAATTTGTATCACCTAGATACCAATTGGACTCAAGTAGTAGCACGAAAGAAAGAATGAAAGAATGAAATTTTCCTAAAGTCTTATAGCCTCTCAAGGAAAAGTAAAGGCGTCCCCCTACCGTTCCTTAAGATTCTACTAGACTCGTTCTTGTGTGATGAGACCAATGAACCTAATGCTCTGATACCAAGTTTGTCACGACCCAAATCGGGGACGCGACTGGCACCCACATTTACCCTCCTATGTGAGCGAACCAACCCATCTGACCTTTAACATTTTAATACAATATCAACAAAAGAAATGCGGAAGACTTAAACTCATTAATAAAACAATTCAAAACTATTATTATTATCCCCAAAATCTGGAAGTCATCATCACAAGAACATCTATCTCAAATTACTAAACTAGGAATGTCTAAGAACAAAAATAACTAAAAAAGCTAGGCCATGCCGGAAGTAGTTCAAGGCATCAAGACTTGAAGAAGAAGACCCAGTCCAAGCTAGAAGCATTAGCTCACCCTGAAGATCCGGTGTGTGTGACGAAGACTGGCTTGATTTACTGCTGAGTTGAAGTTGACGGAACGTTTGCTGCATTCCACAAATAACAAAGATGGAACATAAAAGTAGGGGGTCAGTACAACCACAAGTACTGAGTAGATATCATCGGCCAACTCAAAATAGAAGATAATATATATCAAGTAATATCATAAAATCAACTATGATACTTAACATGTAGCAACAACAAGTACTATATCATTAACAATTACCGTCAAGTTCACACATGAGGACTCAAGCCTCAATATCATACTCATTTGGGAATTGGGTTCATTAGATTGAGTATATTCATTATCTTTCAAGATTCATTATCTTTCTTCCTCTTGTGTCGGTACGTGATACTCCGATCCATATTCTATCCTGGTGCTGGAACGTGGCACTCCGATCCTCATTCTATCCTGGTACCGGAACGTGGCACCCGATCCATAATACTATCCTGGTGTCGGAACGTGACACTCCGATCCTCATTCTATCCTGGTACCGGAACGTGGCACCCGATCCATAATTCTATCCTGGTGTCGGAACGTGACACTCCGATCCTCATTCTATCCTGGTACCGGAACGTGGCACCCGATCCTCTTTTTCTATCCTGGTACCGGAAACGTACCACACCGATTCCCATCAAGCCTTTGTTTATACTAAGGCATCATCAATCTCATTATGTAATATATCAAGCCTTCTTTCATACTAAGGCATCATTATCTCATTAGCAAGTGAATTAGGGTTCTTTCAAGATTTTGGATTCAATAACTTTATCATGCTTGTTCTTTAACAATTTCATAATCACAATCATGCAAGCATACAAGTAAGCATATAGAAGGGTTTACAATACTACCAACACATATCATTCGCTATTAAGAGTTTACTATAAGATAGCATAAACCATAACCTACCTTCACCGAAGACTAGAATCAACAAGCAATTTCCCAAGCTTTGCTTTCTCCTCTTTGATCGACTGCTCTCTCTCTCTTTCTTGTTCTTTCTGTTTTCTTATGTTCCAACCCTCTTTCTTTTACCCTAATTAACATATAATTAAGTGTAAAAGAGGACAATAAAACCCACTAATTAACTTAAGGTTACCTCTTTTAACCCCCAAGTAATTATACTTATTAATATTAACCCTATAACTTTATAATTAAGGAAAGAATAGTCCAAAACGTCCCTTAAAACGTGTAAAGAAATCCAATTCTACCTGGGATTTGCGCAACCTGTGACGGCCCGTCGTGCCTGCGACGGTCCGTTACACAGGTCGTCGCAACCTCCTAAAATCCAAGTGGACTGTGACGGTCCGTCACACCTGTGACGGTCCGTCCTGCACTTTCGTCACAAATTACAGAGAGTCAATTTTCAGTACCCAATTTCAGAATTCTAAGTGTTCTGGAACGAGACATCTGTGACGGGCCGTCGTACCTATGACGGTCCGTCGTGGTGTCCGTAATCTTAGCCAGTTTTTCCAGAAATGGAATCTGCTGCTCAAAACGACTAAACAGGTCGTTACAGAGACACCCACAAAAATACCCAATCATCAACCATGGACCCTAAAGATCTCAACCTTCTATCAGCATAAATCCTCTACCTAATTTGGCTAGTAGGTAATGTCTCTTGGATCACATGGACCCAATACATAATTGATTTATAAATCGGTGCCCTACAGTCTACCCTCAAAAGTATAAAACTATCTTACTGGTAAATAACACCTACAACCATATAATTCCTCATAATATGTCATCTGGATATTTTAATGGTAGCTATTATTATATACAAACTTCAATTAAGCCAACGACTAATCTAACTAACCAACAAAATCAATAACATAATATCGTATAATATCCTCCAAAAAAAGTAATAATACTCTAGGACTAACCATCCATCTAAGGGTTTAAAGTTATTAAGATCTCAACCCGTGTGCCCCACGCAAACGCATAACCTCTTTAAGGGTAACCTTCGCCAATCTGAAATGATAAAAACATGAACCCATGAATACAAAATCTCCATAAGGTAAATATATTACAATATCTTTGAGTTTTAGGTAGTTTGAACTGGTAGAACGTGAGCTGGCTTTCTCATTTAATCTACAATAACCAAAATTGAACCAAAACCCCTAAAAAGTGTAACAACCGTCAAAATGAATTAGGTTAAATTAGAGCCTATCATGTGTTTATGAGTTACAAAGTGTTAAAATAATGATTATTATCATTAGAAGTCTGTTTGAAGTGTTTGGAAGTGAAACGAGGACGACCAAGACGTTCAAAAACTACTATTGTGTGCGTGCTAGTGTGTCATAGTATGTTGTGCAAGATTGTATGTGTTGTTTGGAGTCTAAAATCAGTAGGGGTGACCCTGACACCTATAGGGACAACTTTTGGTCAAATTTTATAGTAACAACTCCCCAAGGACCACCCTAGGGGTCCTTGTAAATGACCCAACCTTTGGCCAACAAGCTGCCCAAAGGCAGCAAGAAGTTGTTCATTGGAGAAACCAGTCCGCATCGCGGACTTGGTTCACCTTAGACATAAATTTTAGTCCGCGGCTTGGAATCTAATATCCCAAAATTTAATTCTAAAAATCTTGTGGGAACAGCTCTGCGATTTAGACTTGTTCCCCGACGATAATTCAAAAAATTTAAGTTAAGTTTGATTTGTTTAAAAAGGTAAAATTAATGTAAGGGTGTTTTGGGCATTTTGGGGTGTATTGTATATTGATTTTTAGTCATTATATACCCATTACCCTAATCAAAAACACTAAAACTCAATTAGACTCAAAGAAATTATAAGCTCTACCTTGTCTCTAAATTCTCTCTCTAGTCAAGATTCCCTCCATTGAAGGACCTTCAAGTTCCAAGAATGAAGGCCAAATTCTCCAAGGTTTCAATGCTAATTTCTTGAATAGAACTTAAATAAGTATGGTGATTTCATCCTTGTTTCTTATCTCATTCAAAGAGCCGATTTCAAAGGTTTTTCAAAAGATCTAAAAAATTGTAATACCCTATTTCGAATTCTAAGCATGGGATCTTTCATAAAAAGGTTTTAATTGATGATTTATGAAGTATTAAATATTAATTTATGGTTTATGATCAAAAGTTTCATGAGCCCGTGTATTTCTTGAGTTCCTAATTTTGGCTCTAAAGTAGGTGAAGTGATCATGGATTAATCTTATTGATTTCATGTGTAGATTGTTATGGGCTATTGAATTGTGTATAGATTATGGTAAAATTGTTCATAGTTTGTATTCTAGTATTGATATCTATATTGAATGTTGTTGAATCATTGATACGGATTAGTTGTTGGCTTAGTCTTGTGTATATTATCATTGATAAGCCATTTTGTTATGTGAAATTGTTGAAAAGGTTAAGGAATGGTGATGATGGTGAATGGAAGGTGGTGAGTTGACCTAGTTCCTTTATTTTTGATAGAATTATATGGAATTGTATTTATTGGTATGGTCCACTTATGGTGGTGGAGTTTAATTGTTATATATGTTATGAACATGGCCTTGTCGGTATTATTATGTGAATTATGGTATGAACATGATATGGTATATGTGAACGTATGATGAGAATGTGCTCATGTATTGTCTATATGATCCTATATGGGTGATAAAATTGTATGATTGGATGTATTTTCTCTCTAGTTGTTGATATATGATGACGAAGGACTAGGGAGAACCTTTATAGAATGATGTTGTGTCTTGATTGGTAGACTTACGTATCTCTTCTTGATACATGAAAGCTTATGGATTATGAACCCTTAACTTTGTAGGCTTAGGCACCCTTGTCATGTATGTGTATGAATGAATGTATAAATGAAAGCCTATGATCGGTAGACCTAAAGTAGATGCCCTTCTATGAAAGACTTATATGGAGCCTTTAATATGAAAGAAGGTTAAGAATGAGCTATCCTAATGAACCTTGATCGCATCCCTATTGGACCCCTTCTTGGTAGCGGTATTATGAGTTGGTAAGATGTAGAAATGGTATCTTCTCAAATACGATTATGTGAATGAACGTACTTTATGAGACCAAAGGCAAAGCGCCGAGTGGATATGCTATGTTCGTGGTAATAGCTCTACTTGATAATGAGACTAGAGTACAAAGAAGCCCTTAATATCCCATAAACCATGTGCCTACATGGCATGTGGGGTCTTATGACATCGGATTTCATACCTAGCTAATATGGTCTATGTCGGTTAGTGTCTATTCTCATCATATGGTATGTACATTCTAGTTATTTGATGGGATCTACAACGTGTGGGTAGTGGAATGGGACGTTATCTATACATGGCACGAGTAGGCCTTGAAGATACTAGGATGAATTCCCTAGGTCTTCGAAGACCATTATGTTAAGTCCTTTAATAGTCTAGTTCTTTCTTAAATGGTTTCTATGAATAATGCTCACTTAATGAAGAATGTTTAATACAGAGTTCTTATCTAGGGTCGCTTTGAGGATTACATAGGTGGTCTTGAAGAGGGTATATAGGAGGTCTCTTTATATCTTAGTTAGGTTATTCTAAGCTTAATGAATCATCCCAAATGGCCCCTGGATACATATATCAAGGTTATTGGATCTTTATGTTTAAGCTCGATGTATTATTCTAGGAAGCTCGACGTTTCATCTAGGCGTGTTGCTTTACTCCTTTTAGTCACTTTCATGGAATTATGGTATGATTTTTCCTTAGAGCATGTTTGAGTTGCATAGTGTTTGTGTTTAGTTGTTATAGAATTCTTGTAAATCGCTTGTTTGTTCCCCATGGTATGATTATCGTATCTCTGTATTATTTCTTGACTTACTAGTATCTATGTGCTTGTTTTCATTCTTATGTTATTTATTATCTCGATCGGCGTATAATTCCTACTGAGTAGTCCATGTTTTTGTACTCATAATACACTTAAGTTGTATTTTTTTGATGCATTTCCCAGTTTGAGTCACCTTCCATCAGCGTTAGATATACCTCAGCCATCATAAACTTGGATTGTGGTGAGCTTTTGGCATTAAGGACTTGTTTCTTTCTCTTTAATGTACTGATTTATATTTTATATTTTGCTTACTCAATGTCTTGTAAATTTGAATTTTTTTGTACTTTTTAGCTCCTGTATAAATGATATGACGTCTGAGTTGGTTCTTATGTTAATCTATCATTCTCTATTACTTGTGGGTCTTTTTGTACATCTTGTATCGCGCTACAAATATAGGAAATGAATCATTTCTTATATTCTATGTATTCTTCCACTTATTATTAATATTATTATTAATTTATTGTCTTCCACATCTTATGTTGGGCTTACGCTTGCCTATTCTGGGGTTATAACAGGCGTCATCATGGCCAATTTTAGACTGTGACATACTATGCATGGATATGAAATAAACAAAATTCTCAATGTTTATAATTTGACTCAAAAATACCCTTGTCGTCAATACTTCGGTTCAAAATTGCCCTTAAACAATGTGAAAGAAATAAAAATTTCCTTTGTTTATAGTTTTGCTCGAAAATTCCCTTACCATCAATACTTTGGTTCAAAAATGACCTCCGTTTGTAGGTTTCTCCAAAAGTGGCTTTGTCATCATTACTTTAGTCCAAAATGCCCTAATTGTTATTTAATGGGTCAAAAATGCTCATTTTCCAAATAAATATATTATTGATTTTATTTTCAATATAATCTATTCTAATAATGTTTTTTTACAGTTAGAAAATGTTTATCTTACTTCAATAAATAAAAATGTAATAGAATAAAAAAATTATAGTTATATTGTTTTTTTTTAATTATCGTTAATATAAATTAATGGTGGATATACTATTATTTTATGTGCATATGTTGATAAAATGAGATTAAGAAGAAAATAAATATTTCCTACATTTTTGTTTATTAAAGTGATAATTAGGAAGAAAATGTGTTTTAAAAAGCAAAAAATAATATATTTATTCAAAAAATTGTATTTTTTGACCCAATTTGTAATTATTGGGGAAGTTGTATACCAAACTATTGATTACAAAGGGATATTGGAACCAACGTATTGACGGTAAGGGAATTTTTGAGCAAAATCTATAAACTGAGTGAATTTACGTAAAACATGGGTTTTACAAAGAGCTAAACCTATAAAGAACTAAACTAGAAATAGCTAAATTGAGATTTAGGAAGTTAGTCTTCAATTGTGAGCTTTGGGTCAACTTGAAATGACCATAACTTTAAGCATAGGATGAGTTAGGTACCGCGTGTGATATCAAATATAAGCTTTTGAATACTCTTTCCAACGCCGTTGAGTTAGCTAAATTCTACGTTTTGATAAGATAGATATATCCGTTTGAGTGCAGCTTGTCTACTTAAGGAATTTCATTCGAATTAAGGAAGGGTATTTTGGCATTTTCCTTTCCCACTATCCTAGCTCGTTTATGTTAATTTTTAGGGGTCTAAGCTCATTGGAATAAGTTTAAGTCCTTCTTTAAAATGCTTGGGGGGTTTGAGAAGAGTTCAAGAGGAGAAGAAAAATTCAAGATTCTTGTAGATTTGAGCATTTTCGCCATGAATTTCATTCTTTCGAGGTATGTAGGTTTTCATAGTGATGGGTGTGTTCACCCTAACTCCAATCATCAGTTGCCTTATTCAAATTGTCGATGTGATTTTGTATATTGAGTTCGTGATGAGTTTTCTTGAGGTTTGTTCTTCATTCGTTAATAATTGGGTTTCATGCGTTCTTTAGGCAAGGGTTTTGAGTTTGAGGATTTTCATGAAGAAATTTTAGAAGATTTTCGTTTACTTATGTTGGGTTTATAAATCTATGAATGTTTGGAACAAATAAATTGATCAGATTGTTTTGGAAAAGGCCTGGGGTGCTGCGCCAACAGGGCTGGTGTGCAGCACCAGCAATGTGCTAGATGAACTTGAAGCATCACACCATTTTTCTCTTTTCTTGTTCTTCCGTAATTATTTCTTAAATCAAGATTTGATTCTCTTCTTTATCCTAGCTATTTATACCTTCATTAATCATCGATAGATCCTAATATATCATGAATCATAACTCTTTAATTCACATTTCAAATCCAAGAATGAGTTAAGAGTAAAGTTCGAGGAAGTCTTCGAGTCATTTTTGGAAGTATTTTACAATCTTTTAAATTTTTTAAAGACTTGAGTATTTGAGTATGAGGATAAGGAGAGTTGAGTTCATGTTTTCAAAATGAATATAAGGGTACTAAGTATTCCCAAGTGTAAATGTTTTACATTTAAAACAAGGGGAAACCTTGATTTCCAAATGAGTTCATGAGGAGTTTTGAGCATCATCTCTTTTAAGAGAAACTTTTGAGTAATAAACTCAATGTTGAACTACGAGAAATTTTTTTAAACATATGAGAATGAGTAATATTATTGAGTGTAGTATTGACCACCAATATGGGGACAAGTTCATACAACTCAAAGTCCTCATAAACCATGTATGCCAACATAGGTAAATGGTCATACTTTTTAGAATATTCCTTATTGCTTTTAATCATAGGTTAGTGGATCCACTTATTTGAGGATATCTTATACTTAGGCAAGGTATATGACAGTTCTAAGAGTGTGGGCTAGATGTTTTACCATCACATAGCTCATAGTGATGGTTGTCGTTTAGAGAATCTCCCAAATAAGAGTAAAAGAGTTTATTAATGTATTCTTTAAATACATTGAATTATTATCTATTGTTTTAAAAGATTTATATAAGTTGTATATTTATTGTTGCTTCATATTGAGTTGAGTTAAAACGAGGTGAGTATGTTTCTGCTTCATTAGTTCAAGACCATATTTATGTTACAGAGTTTTCCCTTACATTCTCCTACATTCATTTCAATGACGCCATTTGGTTTGCATCGCTTCATAGTGCAAATATATGTTTTTAGGGTAAGCAACAAGTGTTTCGTTGATCCCATTACATTATAGCTAATTTAGTGAGCCCTTTTTACTTTCTGGAGGGCTTTACATTTATGGATTTTGTAATATTAGGATCTCGTGGGTCTTGTATCGAATTCTATCATGCTTATTTGAGGCTTGGTCTATATGGTAGTGTTTTGAGGTGTCTTTTCCATTTCCGTTGTTTATTTTTTATGATTGGATTTTCCTTTTTTGTAGTTGAATGTTTCCAAGACATTTCTTAGTTCATTTATTTTTAAGAAAAATGAGTATATCTTTACTTTTGAGTGCATGTATTATTGAGTAAGTCTTACCTAAGTATTGATTTAGGACAAAGGTTCACTTGGGGACCAGCAATGGTTCTTATGTACTAGTTAGGTCGAGGGGGTAGGCTCGGGCCATGACAAACTTGATATCAGAATACAAAGTTCAAGAGTCTTAGAGTGTATATGAAGTCGTATTGTAGATTATTAAATATCAGTGTGAAGCATGCCACATCTATAATTATGAGCTATGACGTTTAGGAATTATCTCACTTCTTTCATAATCTTTTCATTTGATAGCGTTCAACTCTTTTAATGTTTCTTTCTAATCCGTTCTTGCGCGTATCTTTAAGATCATGCCCCACGAAGAGCTTATCGAGATCATCCTGCTAGGAGAAATGTTGGTCCCCAAAATCAAGGGATTCCAATCCACTAGAAGTGCAACCCCAAGGAGATAAGGGATTAGTCAGGATGTGGCTGATACATCAAAGATTTGTGAGTTCTTGAGGATGAATCCTCCAAACTTTACAGGGTCAAATGTCACTGAGGATCCATAAAATTTTTGGAGAAACTGTAGAAAGTATAAGAGGTGATGCATGTTGCAGATGTTGAGAGCGTGTGGAGTTAGTTTCATACTAACTAAAAGTTGTTTCTAGGATCTGGTATGACCAGTGAAAGAAAAGTAGAGCTGAAGGGGCACCAATTGAATGTTGGTATGCATTTCAGAGTTCCTACAAAGGTAAGAGAATTTGTAAATCTTAAGCAGGAATCCGTGAGTGACATGAATAAAGTCTCAAGTTCACTCAAACGTATTATTATTCTCCAGAGGTGGTCGCTGATATGAGGATCAAGATGAGTGCTTTTGTGTTTGATTTGTATAGTTTGTAAAGAAAAGAGGGTAACACTTATATATTGATAGGGGACATGGACATATAAAGTCTTATGCTCCACGTGCAGCAAGTTGAGGAAGAAAATATGAGACATAGGGAAGAGTTCCGCAACAAAAAGTCTAAGACAACATGTAATGAGTCCGGGCAGCAAAAGGTCAATAATGTGAACCGATCATCTATTAAACAAAAGCTAACTGGACCTGCTTCATCATATTCTAGTGCACCTGCACCAAAGAAAAGGGGGTGAGTTAGGAATCAGAATTTGTAGAAATTCATAGTTCGACCTACTTAGTCTCAAGGTAGTGTGACACAAGGGTGTAACACCTTTGATTCGAGAAAGGCTAAGAAGGGGTTTAGCGGGTTTTGAAGCGGACAATGGCCCGTTATGGTGCTCATGAAAAGAAGGAAGAACCTGCCCCAATCAGACTTTCTCCCACAGACCCCTAGACGGATTGTGAAGAGGGAGACATGCCATATTAAGTGGTTTTGAAGGGGTAAAATACGATAGGGGATCTCCTCAAACCACTGGTCAAGCACCACAGGTATCAAAAAATTTCGTGAATCTTCACATGGACCGTGAAGTCGTCCGTGAAGGATTTTCATGAGACTTGGAGTTTAGAGTCAACTTTAAACGATCACATTTTTTAGCACAAAATGAATTAGGTGTCCCATGACCTATCAAATTGAAGATCTCTGAGTCCTCTTTCAAACACCGGTGGTTTTCCTAATTCCAAGCTTGGAGTAAGAAGTTATGCCAAAAATAGTAAAACCCTATCAGGGAGGATTTCTTCAATACTTGTTTGATGTGGCATAATTTTCATGATTACCCGTTTTGTCTTTCCAGTGACCCAATTTGGCAGTTTTTAAGTCAAGGGTTGTTGGGTCTTTTCCCAAATGTTTTAACTCAATACTACGTTTGTTTTCCTTCTACCCAAAACCCACTATAATGATTTCAAACCCCCAAATCACACAAACTCAATTTATTCTCTTAAATTTCCAAAAGTTAATCAAGCTCCTCAACTCAAATATTTCTCTCTCTAGAAGTTGAGGAAGAAAGGTAGCATTTGAAGATCAAGACTCATAATACTCCACTGTTTTCAAGCTTTTGGCATCAAGGTATGATACTTTTCATACATGGAGCCCTTTCCTCCATTGAGTCCCAAATTTTCCAATTTTGCGAAGTTAGAATTCCCCAATTGAGTACGGGTTTTCTTCAATTGACATGGGTTTTCTTCCATGTTGCTTTATTTTATTGATTTATGAGTTTTTATGCATGAATTGAAGTAATTGCATATTTTTAAGTTGATCTTTTTATGAACCCATGCACAACTCATGTTTTCTAATCTATAATAATATAATGTGGATCTTGAAATGAATTTTTTAAATAAGCATTTCTTCTTTTTATGAAATAGATGTAAATGAATTTGAAGACATGATGAAGCTTATGAATTATTGAGAAGAATGTATGCTCATAAAAGTATGTTTATGACTCAAGAAAACTTATAGATAAGATTGTCTATATGTTCTATGAAGCTTGGACACATGAGATGAATTACATCTAGATTTACCCTTAAAACTTTTCGGTGTATTTTCCTAAATCATGTCTTGATTAATATGGTATCTATATATATCATCAATGATTAAAGACCATGATTTCAAAACAGTTTAATATTAGTATTCGGGTAATATCTAGCATGAAGTGAATGACTAAGGGCCTTCAAAGATATTATGAAGAGATCATGGATGGTGAAATGTTTTTCCACACATGCTCTAAGAATATATACTATGATAAGGCATGTGGTGACTATTCATGTATCTTAGTGATAAGATAAATCAAGACCTAATAACTACTCCTTGGGATTTATGGCTTAGAACCGAGAGGATGTCAAGATGGAAGCTCCGTCGTGTTAAGGCCGAGTTTCTAGTAGATTTCTCTTTATCCCAAACCTATGTGCCTCTATAGGATGAGTGTCGATATATAAATTATCTAGTAGATCCACTTTAGCTCAACCATGGTCCTTCTTGGCAAGTAGGATAACTTTTTTTGGTGTGAGAGACACCGGGGGATTATGTTATAGCTCACATGGTTTTTATATCGGTTAAGGATAATTCCCACAATAATAATGAACTGAGGTTAATTCAATAAGTATCTCGCATGTTTTTAATGGTTTTACTTGCATTGATTAGAATTTCATTTTATATTTCCCAGCCTTTTATCTTATGTTTTAACTTGGCCTTCGCATATCATGAAATTGTTCTTTTTAGCATTATTTTATACTTTTATGTATGAATATCATACTTATTGCATTTTTTTAATGACGCGTACTCTTGCCTACATTTCCCCAAATGAAGGTCCAACGATTCCGATTAGCACCTCTTTGACTAGGATCTCTTAGTAATTTTTTGAAAATTGTGAGGCCTCATGTATCAAGAACCAAATATTTATTTCATAATTTCTTTCATTTTAGTTTGAACTTGATGTACGGGCTACGCCCCGATAAACTCTCATGTAGTTGATGGTTTTGAGGTGATGTTTAAATTTCCTATTTAATTTATAAAACTTTTATATGTTGAAGTTGTATTTTAAATAGTATAAATCTATTATCATGTATGATGTATACTAAGTGGATTTTATGGGGCCTGCCAAGGTCTTATACGTCATGTTACGCCTAGGGATACCTTAGGTCGTGTCAAACTTGGTATTTATAGCACAAGGTTTAGAAAGGTCTTCGGATGTCTCATAAACCACGTCGAGTAGAGTCTTGTTCATTAGTGTAAAGCGCTCCTCATTTATGAATAAGAAGATATAAGATGTTTAGAAAAACTTACTTCTTTTATTACTCTAAAGTCGTGCATTAGAGTGTAACTCTAGGTGTCTTTCTCTCTTAAACGTTATTTATGCTTTTCATAATATGCCTCCACGAAGGAATCCGTGAGAATGAATAGGAATGTTTGTGCAAATGTGAGACAAGAGCATCCCCAAGGGTCGGCCAACCCTTTTGTCAAGCAAGTGACTAATGATGAGTTTCTAGACACATTTTATGCATTGGCCCAAGCTTTGATAGTTCAAGAAAATAGATATAATGTCTCTCCTATAAGCCCAAGGGTGATGTACTTTATTACAATGAATCCTATGGAATATCATGGGTGTAATATTGAGGAATATCCTGAGGAGTTTATTGATGAGGTGTATAAGGTATTTATGTTCATTGGAATGACGTCAGTGGAAAAGGCGAATATTGGTTGCTTATGAATTTAAGGGTGTCGCTCAAGTTTGGTTCAACCAACTGAAAGAATAGAGAGTGGTAGATGAGGGTCCTGTTGATTGGGAAAAATTCATGGTTTCTATATTAATAGGTTCTTTCCCTTTTAGATGAGAGATGAAAAGGTAATTGAGTTCATTAACCTTTGCTAAAAAGATGTTAGTGTGGAGGAGTATGTTTTGAAATTCACACAATTCTAAATATGCTCCAATAATGGTTGTCGATCAAAAGACAAGAATGAGTAAGTTTGTGTTAGATGCTTCTGACTTAGTGGTCAAACAATGTCTAATTGTCATGTTTGTTCAGGAGATGGATGTTTCTCGTTTGATGGTTCATGCACAACAAATAGAATAGAAAATGCTTAAGGAAAAAACTAGGGATTTAAAGAGGGCAAGAAGAGATGATGGTGATTTTTCACATTCATGGTCCGATGGAGGAAATCATTCTCACGGTAAGGGTGGTAGTGACAAATGTGGCCCGAGAGTAAGGAGTGTGGGAGAAGACATAAGGGTAAATTTATAGTCGGTTCTAATGTTGTCTTTGGTTGTGGTAAGATGGATCATGAAATAAGGGATTACCTTCAGTTGCTAGGAATCAGTGAGATAATCATCAACGGGCTTAACCCTACCCTTCCTCTGGTCCAAGTGGTGGTTCGAAACTCTTCACACTCAAGATTATGAGAGTTCCCCAGATATAGAATTGGTAGGTTAAGGTCTTTTATCTTTTTTTGAAGCATTGCTTGATATTCAGTGTTTTGTTGGATAAGGTAAGACTTCATGTATGGAGAGGTGTTTTGAGTAGTAAAATACTTGTATAAACTTCTTAAGTGTTTAGTTATATCAATGGTTTAGTGGTTGTGAATACGTTGGTGTTATATTAAGGATTCAGGGAGATGGATTTGAAAAGATGAGTGGGGTTCGCTCCGAAGGGGGAGAAACTGTGCTTCATGGTTGTTAAGTGAGTAGAACTATGTTTGTTTTATGAGAAGTTCCTTTTTATGGTTTGGTGGGTGAAACTTTTGAGGCGATATGACTTCTTTGTATCCCTATATATTTCCTTTATCTTCGAGTCTAACTTGAGGCCTTAGCCCTCATGGTTCACTCTATAGGATTTTGGAGTGGTAGTCGTCCTTATGTTTACTCATGCATGCATTCTCATATAAAATTTGATTTTCAAAAATTAGTTTAGTTTGGTTAATTGTCTCATGTTTATGAGTATTTGAGTATGAGTGGCATATAGACATTATGAAGGATGTTTTGAATATGCTTTATCCTGTAGTTTAAAGTTCCTCCTCGGATAAGTAAATCTATATGATTGCATTTATGATTGACTACTAGGTCTAGTTCCTATATTCTTTATGATTTTTTGAACATGCTTTAGCTTGGAATCAATTCCTCCTTGGTTATGTGCATTTTGATAATGTTGTATTATTGGGTTGTTAGTTTCTCTTTTACTCGCTTCGTGCTAGTTTGAGCTTCATTCGAGAACAAATGTTTTCGAAAGAGGAGAAATTGTAACACCTTATATTTGAGAAAGGCGAGAAGGGGTTATGCAAGATTGTCAAGAACCCATAATATACCATGAAACCCTCCACGGACACCTACAAGGGCCATGAAGGGGACCATAACCCGTTATGGTGCTCGTGACAAGAAGCCAGAATTTTCTCCAAGCAGGATACCTCCCATGGACCTCTAAACAGTCCATGAAGTGGGGGACAGGATATAAAAGTGGTTGTGAAGGGTTCAAGTTTAGTAGGGGTGATGTTCAAGACACTATTCAAGGACAACAGACATCAAAGCGGCCCGCGAAGCTTCACACAGACCGTAAAGTCATCCGTGAAGGGTTTCAATAGACTTAGAGTTTAGGGTTAACTTAAAACGATCATACCTTTTAATACGAACTGAATAAGGTGGCACATGACCAATCAAATTAAAGATCTTCTGAGTCCTCTTTCTAGCGCCACCAAGTTTGTCTAATTTCAAACTCGAAGTAAGAACTTATACCCAAATTAGTAAAGCCCTATCAGGCAGGAATTCTTTTTGACCCGTTTAACGGGCCATGGTGTGTCATGACAAGCCTTTTTGGCTTTCAAGTGACCCAATTTCACAATATTTAAGTCAGGGGTTGTTTGGTCTTTTCACAATTGTTTTAACTCAATAGTATATTATTTTTCCTTCTACCCAAAACCCAATATAATGATTTTAAACCCCCAAATCACCCAAAATCAATTTATTCTCTTAAATTTGTAAAATTTGATCAAGCCCCGCCTCTCAAACAATTCTTCCTCTAGAAGTTTAAGAATAAACCTAGAGTTTCAAGATCAAACCTCTTAATCCTCCATTCCTTTCAATATATTGGCATAAAGGTATGATACTCTTCATACATGGAGCCCTTTCCTCCAAGGAGTTCCCAAATTTTCCAATTTTACAAAGTTATTCCCCAATTGAGTTAGGGTTTTCTTTAATTGATATGGGTTATCTTCAATATTGATTTATTTGATTGATTTCTAAACTTTTATGCATAAATTGAAGGAATTTCATGTTTTAAGTTGATTTCCCGAGAACCCTTGCATAACCAATGTTTTATAAGCTATGTTTATATAATATGGGTCTTAAACTATGAAAAATAAATTTATGGAAATGTGCATGCCATCTCTTTATGACATAGATGTAAATGAATTTGTAGTTTCGTTTACCTTGAAAACATGATGAAGCTTATGAATTATTGAAAAGAATGCATGTTCATGAAAGGATGTTTATCACTCAAGAAACTTATAGATGACAATGTCTATATGTTTTATGAAGCTTGGCCATATGACATGATTGTCATCTAGAATTTCCTCAAATACTTTTTGCATATTTTCCTAAATTAGGTCTTTATTAATATGGTATCCATATATGCAATCAATTATTAGAGAGCAGAATTTCATAACTATTTCGATTAGTACTAGGGGCACTAGCATGAAGTGAATGACTATGGGCATTAAAAGCTATTATGGAAAGATCATGGACGGTGAACGGTTTTCTCACGCGTGGTCTTAGGAGCTATGCTATGATAAGGAATGTGGCGACTACCTATTTCTCTTAATGATAAGATAAGTTAAGACTTAATAACTATTACGTGGGATTTATGCTTAGCAATGAGGGGATAAGATAAGTTAAGACTTAATAACTATTACGTGGGATTTATGCTTAGCAATGAGGGGATACTGAGATGGAAGCTCCACTGTGTTGAGGCCGGATTTCTAGTAGAATCTCTTTATCCCATACCTATGTGCCCCCGTATGAGGAGTGTCGAGATACACATTAGCTAGGCGATCCACTTTAACTCAACCATGGTCCTATCTTAGCAAGTAGGATAACCATTTCTCATTGTGGGATACACTGGAGGATCATGTTATAGCTCACATGGTCTTTATTTCGATTAAGGCTCATTCCCACTATAATGATGAACTAAGTTTACTTTAAGAAGTATCTCACATTTGTCCAAAGACGGTTTTACTTGCATGGATCATGATTTATTTTATGTTTTCTAACACTTTATCTTATGTTCTTACTTAGTCCTAAAATATCATAAGAAGGTCTCTTTAAGCATGATTTCATACTTTTATTCATGTCTATCATACTTAGGGGTCGTTTTGTAGAGTGTATTAAAAAAATAATGTTTTCATAAACTTTGTATTTTAGTAGTACCTTCTTTGGTGCCTTTTACATTTTATGTATGAGTAATGCAAGCATTAATTATACTCTATTCTGTATGGAGAGTGTATTACTAATACCATATTTCTAGGTATTAGTAAAGCAAAGTGATATAATGATGCATTAGCTTTATAAAGACACAAATACCCCTCAAAAGAACTTCTACATCTTTTTTACCATAATTCTGGAGGATATTTTTGTAAATACCTATTTTTGTACAATGCATTCTATTTTTAATACACCAAAACAAAAGATGTTTAAGAAATATACAACTAATTCAAGAATAACTAATATAAGCAATACTAATGCAAGTGTTATTAATACTCTCTATTTAGCATTATTCTTATACACTCTACCAAACGACCGCTTAGTGAATTTTTGTACTAACGCATACTCTTGCCTATTTTCACCTAAATGTAGGGTCAGGCAATTTGGATTCGCACCTCCGTGACTAGGAACTCTTAGTAGTTGATGATTGAAGAGTGGTGAGGCCTCATGTTTAGACAAGCAAGCCTTTGTTTTATATGTATGTTTAATTTTAGTTTTGAATTTGATGCACGGACGAAGCCTTGATAACTTCTTATGTATTAGGTGGCTTTGAGACAATGTTTAGGATTCCGGTTTTTCTCTATAAAATTTTATATGTTGAAGTTGTCTTTAAATCTATCAAAATCTATTATCCTGTATGATGTATTCTAAATGGCTTGTGTGTGGCCTTCCAGGGTCTTATACACCATTTTATGCCCAAGGACTAGCTTGGGTTGTGACAAAGGGACAAGTGGACTATTGCATGTGCTAAGTGTGGCAGGAACCACCCAAGAGCTTGTAGTGATGTCTCTTCTAATTTTTATAAGTGTGGTCAAACAAGTCACTTCATGAGAGAGTGCCCTAAGAACATGCAAGGCAATGGTAATCGGGACAATACATCTCATTCTTTTTCAGCAGCTCTGGCAGACAGAGTTACACCTAGAGTAGCTACTTAAGGGAAGGCAATGAGAAAACTGTTTGTATGGTATCACAAGTCGTCAAGAGCAAGACAATTCATCTGATGTAGTCACTGATATTATCAAAGTCTTTAATTCTGATATATTAGCATTGTTTGATCCAGGTGGTGTTGATATTTTGTGACTCTGTATATTGCTCTGAGTTTTCATATTCTTCAAAACAACTTCTTTAGTCCTTCGATGTTTCCACCCATGTTGGTGAGTCCATTCTAGATGAGATAGTTTACCATAATTCTACCATCTTTATGAATCACAATGACATCATGGCTTACTTAGTCGAGTAAGACATGGAGTACTTTGATGTTGTTCTAGGTATGGATTGGCTTCATGCTTGTTATGTCTTAGTTGATTATAAAACTTGAGTAGTTAAGTTCGAGTTTCCTAATGTGCCAGTTACAGAGTGGAGTAGTTCATCAATTCATAAGGGTCATTTTATTTCATACTTTAAGGCCAGAAAATTAGTTTTCAAGGAGTGCGTCTATCACGTAGTCTGAGTATATGAATCAACTGTTGAGATACCTCCTATTCAGTCCATTCTAGTTGTGAGTGATTTTCTAGAGGTTTTTCCAGATGATCTTCCTGGAGTCCTTTATGAGAGAAATAAACTTCGATATAGATATTCTTTCTCACGATTGACCTATTTATATTCTGCAATATAGAATTGCTCTTGCTGAGTTAAAATAGTTAAAAGAGAAGTTGAAAGACCTTCTTAATAAAGGCTTCATTTGACCAAGTGTCTCACATTGGGGCGCTCCATCCTTATTTGTGAGAAATAAAGATGGTTCTCTTAGGAAGTGTATTGACTGCCACAAATTGAACAAGATTACTATAAAGAATAAGTATTCCCTTTCGAGAATTGATGATTTGTTTGATCAACTTTGGGTGCACTTTCTTTTCTAAGACATGCCTTAGATTTGTCTAACACTAGTTGACACTAAGAGAAAGTGACATCCCTAAGACAACATTCAGGACCCCTTATAGTCACTATGAGTTTCTAGTTATGCCTTTTGGTTTGACTAATGCTTCCAACATTTATGGATCTTATGAATAGAGTGTTTAAGCCTTATCTTGATATGTTTGCTATCATATTCATTGATGAAATTCTTATCTATTTGTAAAGTGAGGAGGGAAATGCTAGTCATCTCAGAATAGTTCTTCAAACACTCAAAGATAGAGAGTTGTATGCAAAAATATTGAAGTTTGATTTTTTGGTTAAGTGTGAGGCATTCTTAGGCCACATTGTTTCTGGTGATGGGATCTGAGTTGTCACGAGAAGATTGAGGCAGTGCATATTTAGCCCAAAGCCACTATCTACAACTGATATTAGGAGTTTCATGGGAGTGTCTTGTTATTATAGAAGGTTTGTAATGGGATTTACGTATATTTTGGCCCCGTTGACTCAGAAGACAGCAAAGTTTCAATTCTCTAAAGCTTGTGAGAAAAGATTTTTGTAGTTGAAGACCCGATTAACTACTGCCCTGTGTTGATCCTACCAAAAGGTACACAAATCTTCGTTATGTATTGAGATGTGCCCAGTTGGACTTGGGTTTGTATTGATGAAGTATGATAAAGTTATAGCATATGCCTCTAAGCAGCTAATATTCACGAGAAAAATTAGCCAACTTATGATCTTGAATTGGTCGTCGTACTATTTGATTTGAAAATATGGCGTCATTATCTTTATGGTGTTCATGTGGATGTGCTCACCCATCACAATAGTCTCCAATATGCATTCAGTTAGAAAGAGCTTAATCTCATACAGAGGAGGTGGTTGGAGATACCTGAAGATTATGACATGAGTATTCCTTATCACCCATCTAAGGCTAATGTTGTTGTTACTTATTTGAATAGGTTATCTATGGGTATTACTACCCATTTTGAGAAAGGCAAGAAATAATTATCTAAGGATGTGCACAGACTTGCATGATGCATTAATAGATTCCAATGAAGGTGGAGTAGTGGTGATAAACAAGCTTGAATCATCACTAGTGTCTGAAGTGAAAGAGAAACAAGATCAAGACCCTAGTTTTCTTGAGTTGATGGAATTGTTTATAAGTAGAAATGATGGCTTTTGAACGAAAAGGAGATGATGTATCAAGGTAGATTGTGTGTAACAAATGTGGATGAACTCCAAGAGAGGATCATGGAGGGAACTCATAATTTAACATATTTAATCTATCTTGGTTCCACAAAGATGTGTCATGACCTGAGATAAGTTTATTGGTGGGGTAGTATGAAGAGGTGTATTGCAGAGTTTGCCACTAAGTGTCTGAATTGCCAACAAGTAAAAGTAGATCAACAAAGGCCCGGTGGTATGTCTTAGAATATAGATCTTCTGGAATGGAACTGGGAGATGATCAATATGGATTTCATCAATGGTCTGTTGCGATCTCACAGACAACATAATTGATTTGGGTGATTATAGATTGGATGACTAAATCAACCCATTTCTTGTCGGTAGAGACTACTTATTCAGTAGAAGATTATGCTAGACTATATATTCAAGAGATAGTAAGACTTCAGGGAGATTATATATCTATCATTTCATATAGAGATTCACAATTCACTATAAAAATTTTGGAAGTCTTTCTAGAAAGGTTTGGGTTTAAAGGATAACCTTAGTACCGCTTCCCATCATCAGACTAATGGTCAAGAAAATCGTACTATTCAAAATTTAGAGGATATGTTGAGGGCTTGTGTGATCAATTTCAAAGGTAATTTTGATGATCAACTACCTCTCATAGTGTTTGCTTACAGCAACAGTTTTCACTCTAGTATCCAAATGGCTCCTCATGAGGCTCTTTATGGAAGAAGAAGTACACTCTTATTTGATGGTTTGAGGTTTGTGAAGTTGGGTTGATGGTACCATCCAAGGTTCATCAAGCCCCGAGAAGGTGAACATTATTAAAGAGAGGTTGAAAATAACACAAAGTCGTCAGAAAGATAT